>ML434967.1:0-42997 GCA_005239525.1 Nicotiana knightiana | reverse complement strand
AGGTATCGTTATCTCTAATTCCAACCTCTAAACCCTCGGTTATGACTTTCGTCTATACTCTAGGAGTGGTGTTTTTCAACAAATACCTAAATATGCACTCTCTCTCAAGTAGATACATACTCAATAGGCACAACTAATTGATGGCCATTCAATTAACTACAATAAGAACGTACTTGAACAAATAGAGAATGATCAATCAAAATATATTAATATCAAAAGAAATTCATCCCCAACGGGTTCTACCAAAACCCTAGATTAAAAACTTAGCTACTCATGTTTAAACGAAACAAAACTACAAACAATTGCATAATTGAAATATAAAGTAAGAAATACTAGATTGTAGAAATCGTGTTCTTGCTCTTCAATGGAATTTTCTTCTTGTTTACTGTTAATCCACGAAATTCCCCTTTTTAATTGTGTTTTAGGAGTCTATTTATAGGTTTAGGGTGAACCCTAACCGTGTAGGAGACTTCTATTTCAACCGGGAAACACATAAACCCGTCCAAACACGATTTCTTGCCGAACTGGGGACCTGGCGTTTTNTAACGCCTGGCTAACGCCAGGTAGGGCTGGCTGTTTGGCTCTGTCGCCCGGATATCGCCCGGGTGTCTCCTTTCGCGTATTTTTCGACGTATTTGCATCCTTTTAGCCCCATTTCCATCTCCACTTCACCTACACATGAAATAAACTCCATTAAGCACATAACAAGTGCAATTTTATCATTAATACGCATAAAATGTAAGGTATATCACATGTTAAACTAAGCAATTTAGTCTCGCATCATTGTGCACAGTTTAATGTTTATAATAGAACCTGAACAGTTCTACTGTACTATCGGGCTCCTTAGTCATAAGACTTAGTATTGTATGTACTATCTATTGTCCTGAATAAGCCAGGGGTGACCAGCTAATGAAAAACCTTGTATAAACTCCGTTTTCTAGAAAAATCCATAAATGGTCAATAAGAAACCCAAATGGATAAAAAGGGAGCCGAGTTCTGAAGTTAAGTGAGTTGTGCTGAAATTCCTTGTGCTGCTGGTATGATAAGTTCTTATGAGTTTGAACTTTGAATTTTTCTTCGTTTCATGCTTTTACTTATTCCATATGCTGAGTATAACGACCCCTTTCACATCCACTATCTGAGTTGATAACGTTGTATATGCATATTAACAAGCATCCTGTGAAAGCTCAACCATTTGACCAAGCTGGAAGTGTGATTCTCGCTAAGGAACCTGTAATGCAGCTGAACTTCTATCTTCTGAAGTGTGACCTTATTTTACTGGCATAGAGGGGTAGTGTTTTTGTTCAAAGGAAGTTACAAATATTATGTTCCAACTCTAATTATAAAATAAATGAATTATATATGTTCTCAGCCTCCAGTCTTTACTAGCAATGTCTAGTATGAAATGCGAGATTCTGGTTTCCACTCTTAATTAATTCCTGTATCCTGTGTCTATTGTCCCCTTGACTTTAATGAGTGGGGATCATTTATTACAATAGACCAAAAGTCTGAGGCACATAGTCTGCTTTTGCGTGTCAATCTGTTGCACTTGTTACAAAACTACAATCAATGTAGTTTAAAACAGGCTTTTTATATTGTTCTGCTTGAATTTGGTACTGCATTTGATGTTCTTAAGATTACTACATTGTTCCGCTTGCAAAAGAACCAGTGTTTAGTTTGAAATCAGATTACTACATTGTTCTACTTGAAATTGATATGTTAATTTAGCTTATATATTATGTTAGTGATAGCTGAACAAAAAATGTTAGTAGTTAATGAATTTGAACGTGAAAGCTGTATAAAATTTGTCGAACATTTTGAGATATTCCAAGACCGACTGAGTGACGTATAAATTGGGATGTAGGAACGGTTATGTAAGAATAAAAACTGATTTTAGTTGTTCTGTTGTGCTGTGATAGGCTTACTTATTGATAGCTTATTGAGTTACTGTTTGGAATGTGTAGGGATTTGGTAGGTTATCTATGTTAGCTGCCTCAGAAGCACAGTCAGCTGCAAGTGTGGTTCAAGTGGGGACAAAGGAGTTGACTTCTAAGGTATTTTGATTTGACTTCTAGATTAATAGTTAATAATTCTGTAATTGTTTACTTTGGATACGCTTTTCTGTTTTTAATTCTCGAGAGATATCTCCTGATTCTTATGACATGCTACTTTAAAATTCATCCTTTTTCAAGTCTATTTACTAGGTAATGTCCCGGAAGGTATGAGGATGTATACTGAGGGCACTGGAAAGAATGGTGCCTTCAAAAATACTCGCTGAGCTTTGTAATGTGTTCAATAATATTTTCTTGGTCTTTTGGACATCCGTTTGATTCCTTTAAGCACTTCTAGTATTTTGAGGTTAGTTCATTTAGTTGGTTGGATCAAGTTTGATATTATGCTATACTTGTTGAGGTAATATTCTAAGGAAGTGAATGTTGGACCTATAGAACTAACATATCCACCATATGTGTAAGATGAGTATTGTAGAATGTGTTTTTTTTATTTGATAAGCATGTTGTAGAACGCGTATGATTATACAAGGTTAAATTTGATCAAATATGATAGAGGCCAAGTAGAACAAAATAGAGGATACAGTAATGAGGAAGTCTCCCTAGAACAACTTTTGTACTTTAGAATTGTAACTCATGTTCTCTTAGAAGTTCTGCTATACACTGAAGGAAAAAGATGCAGAAGTAGAAAAAGTTGCAAACTAGTTGGTAGAGTGACAAAATTCTCTAATTTTAATTTTTTTTTTTAAAAGGATAGGATTAGGACAATATCGGACATGTGAATAACCGGTGATGTAAGAGTTAAGTATGTCTGTCATATATAATCTCACATTTCTGTAACTCTGGGTAGGTTGGGGGACTTGCGAAGGAACGGGGAAGGGTATGTTGTTCATTGTGATTAAGGTGGTATCTTGATTTAAGTGATAGTCATTTGATTTACAAAGGTTTCTGGTGTCGGACAAGGGAGGATTCACTAGTTTTTAGTTGATTGTTGCAAATGCTGTGTGATTTCTTCTAGTGGATTGTTGAAAGTGTTGTCTTCCTATAAGCAGACTTGGTCTCTTAGAAAAAATGAGATCATGTATACAATGATTTGGAAATTCAAGAAACATTAAATTGTAGGAAATCGTTAAAATAGAGGGGAAAGTTAGCATTTTTATTCCACTAGTAAAGATACAGTGCAACAACATTTTCATCTCCCAGAGAAAATACTCAGAGCAAAAGAATGTGGGAAAGTTACAAGTAGTTGTGCTTCATATATATACATTTTGCATGTACTTATATTTTTTTCACCTTGATGTTATCTTCATGTTCTAACAATGTGATCTTGTATCTTTTATTCTTTAATAATAGGGACAATGTTCTTAAACAGTGGTGACAATGAAGGAGAAGCTTGAAGCTAAGGCACTCAATATTTCGCTTTTTGGTTATATGTAAATGCGTACAATGACAATGAAGTATTATGTAGTATATATGCGGAGGAACTTGAAGCTAAGGCACTCAATATTTTGCTTTTTGATTATATGTATATGTGTACAATGAAATGGAAGTATTTAGTATTTGGTTTAGGAAATTCTTTTTGTGTTTATTAATGGATGATATTAAACTTATATATTAATATTAATATACAAGTTTTAGATGCTAGATTAATATTAATACTAGAGTAAACTATTCAGTAGTGTTATTAGAGTTACCACTAATGGCTTATCATTTTTGTGGCAACTAAGTCACCACTAAATGTGAATCTTCTGTAGAGGTATTAGAGTTGCCACGGATGGTTAATCATTTTGTGGCAACTAAGTCGCCAGTAAATGTCACTCTACAGTAGCACTATTAGAGTTTCCACTGCTGATTAATAGTTTTTGTGGCGCATAAGTCGCCACTAAATGTCATTCAACAGTAGCGCTATTAGAGTTGCCACTGATGATTAATAGTTGTGTGGCCGAGTAAGTCACCACTAAATGTTACTCTACAGTAGCGACTTCATTAAAATCAGCTTGGTGGAACTCTTTCTTGTGGCGAGTACATTTAGTTTTTGTAGCGACCACATCTCCACAAAATGTATACATTCTGTGCCGACATCATGTTGTCGCCACTAATAATATTCAGTAATTGAAGTACTTGCAGCAGTTCCATAGTCGCTACTGTAAACATTTAGTGGCGACTATCAATGATTTTGGGGTGACTTTGGTCGCCACTAAAAGACAAATTTCTTGTAGTGCACCACTTGTGGGATTTCACTGGATTGTTATTATTGTTGTTGTTATAATATGTGTTTTCTTAACAGCACTTCACTATAACATCCAAAAATATTCGAAACACATGAGGCTATTATAAAGAGGTTTTCCGCTGCCGGGGTTTGAACCCGGATTCTTTCAATTTGAGAAGGAATTAACCGGTACTACAGCGGATCAAGTTGTTAATAATTTTCAACTTAATTTGTAATAATGACTATATCTATAAGGTTTATTTCCTTTTCAGCCTCAACTAAACCATCACCTAATATATAAGACAATATGTCAATTGTTTCTGGTATTGAATAAAATAAAACATTATGAACGATAAAGCAATCTTATAGAAATTTAAATCATACGAATGAAAAATCGAAATTGTGAAAGTACGAGGGGTGTGAGATGAAATAAATATTTTCTTAAGAAAAAATAGAAACACATAGAAAAGTAGATTTGATGAAACTGCCTAGCTAGAACACACGACAATATAGATAGCTTTGGAGTATACACAAAAGAAAGATGACAGTTTAAATTTGGAATTATGGGCACACCAAGACTATAACTGTATAAATGTTCTTATATATGATGATAAATACATGGGAAAATTGTAATGATAATTTATGTTTGCACGATTCTTCAAAAATGTTATCGTATTCGTGTCGAATTATAATTATGGGCACATCAAGACTATCATGTTTTGTTACAACGACTGTTGCCTATTACTATTCTTGGATTTGTATATAAAGATTTCTCTTCAGAGTTGATTGAGTTAGGGGATTTTTTTCAACGATTATGTTGCAAGACTTTGAGAAAAGATGACTTAGAACAACTAGAAAAAGGATATAATTTTAATATTGTGTAAGCTTGAGATGATCTTTCCACCTGCTTTCTTTGATGTTATGATACATTTGGCTGCGCATTTACTACGAGAGGCTATGTATGGGGGACAGGTACAATATCGTTGGATGTACAAAATTGAAAGATTTTTGTGCAAGCTTAAGCGTTATGTGCGAAACAAGGCACGACCAGAAGGTTCTATTGCAGAAGGCTATCTTATTGATGAATGTTTGACATTTTGCTCTATGTATCTTACTGGCATCGAAATTAGATTTAATCGTGAAGATTGAAATGATGATGCATTTAGTAACAAAGATGAACTTGTTCTGGACATATTCTCAAAGAGTGTTAGACCATTTGGAGATGGAAACTATGATACCATACCACAAAAGGATTTCGATATGGCTCGGTGGTATGTGTTGAACAATTGCGAAGAAGTAGAACCTTTTCTTTGGTATGTTATTTTTCTATCTATTGTTATTTTTCTATTTTAAATAATTTATATGTAATTTATATTTCGCATACAGGGAGCATAAAGAAGAGTTGATGAAGCAAGCTATTGCGAATATAGAAGAGAAACATAGAGAAAAATATCCTTTATCGTTAAAAAGGAAAGTAAGTAACTTTTTAAGATAAGAATCATCTTAATGTGTTTAAATTCTAATTTGTTTTCCTCTTTACTAATTAAAAGTGATAATTTTTTCATTGTAGATCATGCAATTATATAATAAGGAAAAGTCAGTGTCTATCAATCAGTTATATCCTTTGTCAATAGGACTTGATGTGCGTGGAAGAGCATATAATTGGTGTACTGTAAATGGTGTTAGGTACCATATTCAAAGACGCGATGAGCTACGTAAAAGTCAAAATTGCGGTCTAGTTGTTGAAGGCTATCACGAAAATGAGGTGATTGGTTTTTATGGTATCATAACTGACATGATTGAGTTAGAGTATCTTAATGGCAATCGAGTTCTGCTATTTAAATGCAAGTGGTTTGATCTTCGCAAGAAGACAAGGATGCAAAAAGATAAAAAATTTACTAGCATCAATGTTAATAGATTTTTGTATGAACATGATTCTTTTGTACTAGCTACTCAAGCAAGGCAAGTATTTTATATTGATGATCCGAAATTGGGAGAAAATTGGCAATTGTCCTAAAATTTCAAGATAGACACTTATATGATGTGCCAGAGATGCAAAATTCAGAGAAACAAATGATGAAGTATATCAAGATGTTTCACTTGAAAATAATTCAATTGTCAATGATACGGATAATATGCCGAGTCAACTACATAGAGATGACGTTGATTCGGTTACCCTAGATGCAACTGTAATTAAATTGGAGGCTCAGGCAGAACATGAAGTTGGTTATGACGAAGAAAATTCTGACGAAGAGGATGACACAATGGTAGAGTACATCAGTGATCATGAGGAGAATGAGGGGAATGAAGGTAGGAATAGTACTAATGACGATGAAGTCGATATCACAGATGATGATGTCAACATTGGTTTTATGATGTAACCTCATAATAGTAAGGTCTGTAACCTGCTGGGTATGCATATTTTTTAATATATTACGTTGGAGATAGTGCGAGTAAGAGGTTTTAAATAATTAGGCCATATATATATGCCTTGAGGTAATATCCGCATGTGTAGGTCTCTCTGTCCTCTATTTATTTAAACATTGGTTTTAGTTTTCTCTTAAATGTTAACTTTTTACCTGGTTTCTTAGTTTAGGTGCTTTGGTAAACCTCAAGAAGCTCAATCTTTCTATTTTTCCACAGGCTTCACTCCAGAAATTGATCATATTCTCTGATAGGCTGGCCTAGTCGATTTGCTTCCATTTTCTGTATATACTAATGCCATGTATCCGTCCTGTGTATTTTTAAATTGCATGATGATCAGGTGAAAAAGA
Source organism: Nicotiana knightiana (assembly GCA_005239525.1). NCBI lineage: Eukaryota > Viridiplantae > Streptophyta > Magnoliopsida > Solanales > Solanaceae > Nicotiana > Nicotiana knightiana. The sequence continues at coordinate 36,005 of ML434967.1, read as the reverse complement.
AGGATCATGTGGCAGGTGGGCTTTGTTGCATACAATTGTTTATGAATTCTTCTTCCCAGAAAGAAGCTATAAGACACTTGGAGAACACCAAGGTCAGTCCATTTTAAGAATATGTCCTGCTGCACATCTGCTTTATAGATGGTGTTTATGGTCATCAATGAATTATTGGTTTTATAGAGATGTGCTCTCTTTTATCTGTCATAGTTGTCAAACCAAGTTTAGATGATTAGGGAAGCCAAAAGATACTGGCAAGGTGAACTTTTATAAGCTGCGTGTGCAAGGAATTACATAAATGCTGGGTATGCATCTTTTTTTAATATATTATGTTGGCGATAGAGCGAATGAGAGGTTTTAAATAATTAGGCCATTTATAGATGTCTTGAGGTAATATCCGCCTGTGTAGGTCTCTCTGTCCTCTGTTTATTCTACTTTAAATTTCTAAAGAAGATTCTCCTTTTGTTTTCTCTTAAGGGCGTGCGTGGTATAAAGGAAAATATTTTCATAGAAAATGTTTATCAAGAAAATATTTTCTTGGAAAACAAGTAGTAATCTTATTTATTTTCTGGTGTTTGGTACGAAAATCAAGGAATATGTTTTCTCAAGTAGTAATCTTTTGGTATTCATTTTCTTTTTAGATATAACTCTTATGCAATCATCACTAGAAAGAATCTCGCAAAATTTTGATAAATATATTACTACATTTATGTTAAATCACTTATTTGTGGTGTTGTATGTAAGGATATTTATTTCTCTGAGATTCTTTTTGGTGAATAATATGGTCTGTCACATGATAATTTATTTTCAGGCTAGGGAAAAAGAAAAAGAAGCAATAACTTTGGTTTGAGTGACATTTGCAGAAAAGAGATGGAAGAGGCTTCTCTTCCAAATGAGACAACATCATTTAAATTCTTGTTCTCTATCTTATTTTGTTAGAATACAAATTAGAAGTAGGCTTATGACTCTTGTTAGCTCAAACTGTTGCAATGGATTTTGTGAACTCCTTATGTTCAGATGCCTTTTATTAGCCATGTATACGATAAAGTATTTGCAGGCTTGTTGAGACACTTGATGGTTTTGACAACTTAATTTTTAACTTTTTTTTATTTACACTATTGTGATGTTTTTAGGCCTTTCATTTATTTTATGACATGTTATGTCAACAATTAGTTTAATTATCTTACAGGAGTTGTGTAATATAAATGGTTACCTGTAGTAATGCAGAATATATTAGGTGTAGTAAGCCTCTGCACTGATAGATACTTACGAATGTAGTAATCAGTCTTAATGATAAAGTGTCTCACAAGTAGGTAGGGACTTTATTTTTGAACTAGAGTGACCAAGGCTAGAAGCTCCCTTTGTACAAAGAAATAATTTTGTTCTTTTTGGATAACCCTTTGCTAAAGAAAGCTCCAATATGAAGTATAAATCACCTATGAAAACTCCTTGGAAAAGTCTGGAAAGGCAAGAATAGGTGCTGAAGTGATGGTTATTTTCAGCCCTTCGAAAGTTGTAGAAGCTACAGAGGTCCACCTAAAACTACCCTTTTTGAGGAGATAATGTAAAAGTCTGTTAATGATTCTATAACCTTTAATGAATCTCCTATAACATCTTACCAAACCAAGAAAACCCCTGAATCCCTTAAGTGTAGTTGGCTGAGACAAATTTAACACTAACTTAACCTTTTATTTGACAGTTGAGGTATTATGTTGGACTCCATATGCTCGGATTATGTTATAGATATAAGTCCATATATAGACTGATCCTATATAAACAATATGAAATTTTTTAGCACCAAGTGTTCCTTGGGTTCTATTAAATTTTAATTTGGTTTTTTGGTTTTATATTTTCTAAAGTTAGATACGGAAATTGAATCAAAATGAGTATGGTTTTAATTTGATTTCTTTCATTTGCAGGTCATATAGACTTCATAATAGAACTTTATAAAATGGGATTCAAGTTTCTCGAACTTGATAATTTTTCAAGATGGGTGCTTCAGGCATAAGGTTAATTAGTTAGAAAGTAACTTTTTGTGTCATATATGAACAAAACTATGTCTTTTAGTTTTTTACTATGAATCTTTTTTGTCGCCAATAATTGTGCTATTAGACTACAAAATTCAAGTCGTAACCATTTAAAAATCATATTTTTCGTGACAAAAATTTTGTTGTGACTAAATTGTAGGTTAAACAGAGACAATTAAATAACTGTCACTAATTGTTTGCACTATTAGTGACAAAAACTAATGTCATAATAAATTAGAACTTTTGTAGCTAAGGTTTACCATGTTTAACTACAAATTTTATTTTGTCACTATTGTAATAACATATTTTTTGTGACAACATTTTTTCGTGTCCAAAGTTTTACCAATTTTAAGACAAACTATGATTTGTCACAAGATAGATACATCATTAGTGACAAATTTAATAGGTCACCAATTGTATAAAATTCGTGGCTAATGTTATTAAATAATGGCGTCAAGTTATTTTTTGGTGGGAAACTTTAGTGGACAAAACTTTTTCTACGAAATTTTATGTGTCGTCACTAAAAGTATGCGGATTATGTATCTAAACACGAAACATAATGTTCGTCACGAAAAGTGTATAATTACTGACGAATTTTGTGTTGTGGCTAAAAGTTTTGTAGCTAAATATCACATTTGTTGTAGTGTGAGGACCTCGGGGTAGCATCAAACTGGCGTGGGGTCAAACGGAGGCCAGGAGAGGGTGAGAGGACATAGCTTTCGGCGAGGGAGGTGGCCCGAGAGGATGGACAGAGTCCATCGGAGAGGAGGGGGACCAGAAGGTTCTAGAGAGAACCAGAGATAGATACAGAGAGATAGAGAGAGGTAGAGAGATGTTTGAACGGGGAGTGAATGAGGGGAAATGGGGTAGTCGTCTATGACTAATTAAGGTAAGAGTGAATCTGGGTCGTTGATATAATTTGATCAACGGTCCAGATTACACACATGATTGGGTCAGGTAGGCTTAGAGATTGGGCCTGCGTATTGGACTAAATTAAATGGGTTAGGACCTGATTGAATTTAGGCTATATTTTAAATAAAAAGGGCTACTCGTTAAATACCCAATTAAATAGGTAAATAATTAATAGAAATAGATAATGATTACATAAAAAATTAAATTAAGGCTAAATAGGTGAAATTAAGGTAATTAACTAGTATTTAAAATATAAAATGACTAATTATTGAATTAAAATAGCATAAAAATGTATAATTAGGCTATAATTGCAAAATTGTTATAACTATAGCCAAATAATGCCAAATTGACTCATTTATGAAATTATTAAATCCTAATAGGATTAAAAATGATATATTGAGCTAAGAAATATTATGAAATTATTTGTAATGCTATTTATGAGTAATTATTGGATATAAAAGTTGTCACGACCAAAATTTCCCTCTGTTGCCTATCGTGATGGCACCAATGTGACGACCCAAAGGTTCATCACCTATTTTCTTACCCATTCCGTGCTTTTGAGGCCTTGGAAACCTCATTTAGGGTTGCCTCGATTTGCATACGCAGTCCGGGCGCATGACCGGAAAGCTTAAATATGAAATTTTATGAAAAATGCTAAGTTTTGATATTAAAATGAATAAATTTGACTTCGATCAACATTTTGGGTAAACGGACCCTGATCCGTGATTTGAAGGTCCAGGAGGGTCCGTAGGAAAATATGGGACTTGGGCGTATGCCCGAAATTGAATTCCGAGGTCCCAAGCCCGAGAAATAAATTTTTGACTAAAAATTGTTTTCTGGAAATATTTAAGGAGATTGGAAATAAAAACTGATTAGAAAGTGATGGTATTAGGATCGTATTTTGGTTTCGGCACCCGATACAGGTCTTATATATGGTTTAAGTCCTTTCTGTAAAGTTTGGTTGAAAACGGATCTCATTTGATGTGTTTCGGACTTAAAAATTGAAAATTTTAAGTTTTATGAAACTTGATAGAAATCATGGATTTTGAGGCTTAATTCGATGTATATGATGTTATTTTGGTGATTTGATCACACGGATAAGTTCATAGGATGTTCTCGAGGTAGTGTGTATATTTGGTTTGGAGCCCCGAGGGCTCGGGTGAGTTTTGGATAGGCCACAGACTTCATTTTTGGACTTGGAATCTGCTGGTGTGGCTGATCTGCAGGCTTCGCATTTGCGAAGCCAGTATCGCAAATGCGAAGGTATAGCTGGGCAGGCATGATCGCAATTGCGACCAATATCATCGCAAATGCGAAGGTATACCTGGGCAGGCCTGATCGCAAATACGAACAAGATGTTCGCAAATGCGAAGTCCCCCCCCCTCACTCCTACTGAGTGTTCGCAAATGCAAACTATACTTCGCAATTACCATGTCAGGGGTATTCGCAATTGCGAACCCCTGTTCGCATTAGCGAAGCCAACCAGTAGCCTGCACTGTACAAAAACCGAGTTTTTACTTCATATTTCACATTTTCTCAAACTCAACACTCTTAGGCAATTTTTCCAAAGAATATGACTCTTCCAAATATGTGGTAAGTTGGTTTTCACTCATTTCTTTCAATCATTTAACACGTTTTCAACTTAAAAATCGGGGATTTCCATGGATGAAATTTGGTGTTTGGGGTAGAACTTAGTTTTTTTTCTAAAATTGGGATTTGAGTGGGTGATTGACCTCCGATTTGAGAGACTTTTGTATGGCTACACTCGTGAGAGTACGAGGGTTCTGAAAATGTAAAATTTATTCGAATCCGAGATGCTGGCCTGAGGGGTATTTTGGTCATTTCACCTAATTTCGCGTTGTAACGTTGAATTGAATAGTAGATTCAATAGCATAAGATGTTATTTACCGTATGAAATTTATTTCAATAGATTTGGGCCATTTGGAGTCAGATACTCATTGAAAACGTGTGGTTTCAAGTTGATATTGAGCCGGTTCGAGGTAAGTGGCTTGTCTAGCCTATTGTGGGGGACCTTACCCCTTAGGATGTGATATTTGGTAATTGAATGCCTTGTACGTGAGGTGACGAGTGCATACTTGTGCTAATTGTTGAAAATCTGGTTTTTACTTTAAATATTTAGCTTGAGTTTCTTTCTTACTTGTTTTATTTTAATTGCAACTATAGTCTATGTTAGTTTAGAGAATCATGCCTAGTTGCCTGAATTGCTTATTTGATTAAATTGCCTTAATTGCACTACGCGAAGCATGTTAGACTAAAATTACATGTTGCCTTGTATTTTTGCACTTTAATTATGCACGTCTTCTTGTTGTGCCCGTGTATTTATCTTGGGACAACGGAACGTTATTCCGGGAGATCCCCCTGCATATTTACTTTGGGACTATGGATAGTTATTTTGGGAGATCCCCCTGCACATTTATTTTGGGACTACGGAACGTTATTCCGGGAGATCCCCCTGCACATTTATTTGGGACTACGGGACAATATCCCGGGAGATCCCCCTCCATATTTACTTTGGGACTACGGAATGTTCTTCTGGAAGATCCCCTTGAATATTTACATTAGGACTACGGGACGGTATCCCAGGAGATCCCCCTGCACAGATAATGATCCTTCGGTTATACATATGATGGACTACGGGACGGTATCTTGGGAGATCCACTAGACAGTTCAGAAAAGGGCTACAGGACAGTATCCTGGGAGATCCTCATTGTTACTAAGTTGTTCGTACTCCGTGTTTACTCTGTTCTTGTGTTTTCTTATTGCCTTGTTTGACCTGACTTACTTCACTGCTATATTCATTATTACTGTCTGTTTTCATACTGTAAATCCCTATTATATTGTTTGACCTCAGTAGGGCCCTGACCTTCCTCGTCACTACCCGGCTGAGGTTAGGCTTGGCACTTACTGAGTACCGCTGTGGTGTACTCATGCCCTTCCTACGCATGTTTTTCATATGCAGATCCAGGTACTTCCACTTAGGCGCACTATCCCCGAGTGAGAGATACAGAAGAGACTTCGAGGTACATCTGCCGCGTCCGTAGACCAGGAGTCTCTATCTTATTCCAGCTTTTGTGAAAAGGTTATCCTTCTTTACAGTTGTATAGACATTCTGGAGTTAGAGCACTGTATTATATTCTGCTAGCTTGTGGTTCCCGTGAGTTTCCGGGTTTTGGGGTGATATTGTAGACCTCCATATTATTTGGGTTGTATATGCCAAGTGGCATTTATATACAGTCTTTCATTTAGGTTGTTCAACTTTAACTTACTGAATTATTCCGCAAGTTATGTCGTTATTCCGCATTTCTAGGCTTACCTAGTTATAGGGAATAGGTGTCGTCACGACATGTTCACGGAGGGCGAACTGGGGTCATGACAAGTTGGTATCAGAGCCCTAGGTTCATAGGAGCCACGGAACACAGGCCAGTTTATTAGAGTCTCGCTTATCGGTACGGAGACGTCTGTACTTATCTACGAGAGGCTATGTAACTGTTTAGGAAATAAATCTTCACTTTATTGATTTCCTTGTCGTGCAATATTTTTTGACATTAATTCTAAACATCCATTTTCTATTCTCTCACAGATAGTGAGGACACGTGCTACTTGGGACGATCAGGCACCCGTGCCCCCTACAGCAGCCGTTAGAGGCCGGGGCTGGGGTAGAGGCCGAGGACGCGCACGTGGTGCAGCGAGAGCACCTGCGCGAGCTGCAGCTGAGGTGCCACCAGCAGATCCAGCCGAGGTCCAGACACCTGCCACGCCTACTACCACTACTACTCTAGCTCTTCAGGAGACATTAGCTCAGTTCATGTCTATGTACACCACTCTAGCTCAGGCGGGGTTGCTTCCCCTTGCTGCAGCCACATCTCAGGCCGGTGGAGGAGCACAGACTCCCGTCGCCTGCACTCCTGAGAAGCGAGTGCAAGTGGAGTAGGTCCCAAAGATCATTCCTGTACTGCCGGTAGTGCCAGTTCAGTCTGATGATGGGTCAACTGCTTCAGAGGACGAGCAACGGAGACTTGAGAGGTTCAAGAAGTATGACCCTCAGGTATTCAGTGGACAAGCATCAGATGATGCCTTGGGATTTCTAGAGGAGTGTCACCGTATTCTTTGCACTATGGGCATAGTCGATCTAGTGGGGTTTCCTTTACTACCTTCCAGCTTCGCGGAGCTGCCTATGATTTGTGGCGCACCTACGAGTTAGACAGTACAGGCGAGGCTGCTTCACTGACCTGAACCCAGTTCTCAGATATGTTTCTGCGGGAGTTTGTGCCTCAGAGCTTTAGTGATGCATGGTGCGTAGAGTTTGAGCATTTGCGCCAGGGTGCTATGACAGTTTCAGAGTATGCTATCTATTACACCAGATTGGCTAGGCATGCACCGGCTTTGGTTGCTACTGTCCGCGAGAGGGTTTGCCGGTTCATTGAGGGTCTTATACCACCCATCAGATCTATCATGGCTCGAGACTTGGAGATGGACGTTCCTTATCAGTAGATAGTGAGCATTTCTAGGAGGATCGAGGGTATGCTCGCTAGAGAGCGAGAGGAGAGAGAGGCCAAGAGGTCTCGAGAGTCGGTCCACTATTCTGGTGCCTGTACCCCAGCAGCAGGTCGACATGGTAGGGGTTATATAGTCCGCCCAGTTCATTCATCTCTTCCAGCAGCTAGCGGTACCCCAGCTCTACCCAGGCTCAGGAGTCTTATTATACACCTCCAATTTCTAGCCCGCCTCCTACGCGGGGTGCTTTCAGAGGTTAGTCTAGTAGACCTGGCCCTAGCCAGTCATAGTCGCCACATCCTCCCAGAGCTTGTTTCGAGTGTGGCGATACAGGCCATGTGGTTAGGGACTGCCCTAGACTTATTAGGGGTGCATCTTCAGATTTTTCAGCCACAACGTGCTCAGCAGGGTTCTCAGGCCATGATCACAGCTCCAACTGCTACCCCACCTGCCCAGCCAGCTAGGGGCGGAGGTCAGGGAGGTAGACGTCGCCCTCGAGGGGAAGTCCAGGCCAGATATTATGCTATTCCTACTCGTACCAAGGTTGTTGCCTCCGATTCTGTCATCACAGGTATTATACTGGTTTGTCACAGAGATTCATCGGTTCTATTTGATCCAGGCTCCACGTATTCGTATGTGTCTTCTTATTTTGCTCCGCATTTGGGTATAGCCCGAGATTCTTTGGGTTCTCTTGTTTATGTTTCTACTCATGTGGGGGATTCTATGGTTGTGGACCGCGTTTATCGGTCGTGTTTGGTTACTATTCGTGGTTTTGAGACCAGTGCGGATTTATTGTTGCTCGATATGGTGGATTTTGATATTATCTTGGGCATGGACTGGTTGTCGCCCCATTATGTTTTTCTTGATTGTCACGCCAAGACCGTGACACTGGCTATGCCAGGTATTCCGCGTGTTGAGTGGAGTGGTACTTTATATCACACTCCCAGTAGAGTTATCTCTTTTCTTAGAGCTCAGCGTATGGCCGAAAAGGGGTGTGCCGCGTATTTGGCTTATGTGAGAAATGTCAAGGTTGATACCCCTTCAGTTGATTCAATTCCAGTGGTACGGGATTATCCCGATGTGTTTCCAGCTGATCTTCCGGGCATGCCGCATGTTATAGACATTGATTTTGGCATTGACTTGTTGCCAGGCACTCAGCCCATTTCCATTCCTCCTTACCGTATGGATCCTCCTGAGTTGAAGGAGTTGAAGGATCAATTACAAGAATTGCTTGATAAGGGTTTTATTCGACCCAGTGTTTCACCTTGGGGTGCTCTTGTCTTATTTGTGAAGAAGAAAGATGGTTCTATGCGCATGTGTATTGATTATCGCCAGTTAAATAGGGTTACAGTGAAGAACCGTTATCCCTTGCCTCGTATTGATGATCTATTTGACAAGGTTCAGGGCGCACATGTATTTTCTAAGATTGAACTGCGCTCATGTTACCATCAGTTGAAGATACGGGAGCCGGATATTCCGAAGACTGCTTTCAGGACTCGGTATGGCCATTACGAGTTTCTAGTTATGTCATTCGGGCTGACTAATGCCCCCGCAGCATTCATGCATTTGATGCACAATCTGTTCAGGCCATATCTCGACTCGTTCGTCATTTTTTTGATAGATGATATTCTTGTTTACTCCCGGATTCGGGAAGATCATGTGTAGCACCTGAGGACAGTGCTTCAGACCTTGAGAGAGAAGAAGTTGTATGTAAGGTTCTCAAAATGTGAGTTTTGGTTGAGTTCTATGGCATTCTTAGGTCACGTGGTATCGAGTGAGGGCATTCGAGTGGATCCGAAGAAGGTAGATGTCGTGCAGAGTTGGCCCAGGCCGTCCTCAGTTATAGAGATTCGCAGTTTCCTTGGCTTGGCAGGTTACTACTACCGTTTTGTGAAGGGATTTTCATCGATTTCAGCCTCTATGACTAGATTGACCCAGAAGGGTGCTCCATTTCATTGGACAGAGGAGTGCGAGGTGAGCTTTAAGAAGCTCAAGACAGCTTTGACTACAACCCCAATCTTGAAGATCTGGCGTCATTATTTGTATGGTGTGCCTTGTGAGATTTATACTGACCACCAGAGTTTGCAGCACATATTCAAGCAGAAGGATCTAAATTTGCGCCAGCGTAGATGGTTAGAGTTGCTAAAGGACTATGACATCACTATATTATACCACTCGGGGAAGGCCAATGTGGTGGCCGACGCCTTGAATCGCCGAGCGGAGAGTTTGGGGAGTTTGGCATACCTTCCTGTCGCCGAGAGGCCTCTAGCCTTAGATTTTCAGTCCTTGGCCAGTCAGTTCGTGAGATTGGATCTTTCTGAGCCTTGCCGGGTATTAGCTTGTGTGGTTTCTGGGTCTTCCTTATTCGATCGTATCAGGGAGCGGCAGTATTATGATTCTCATTTACTTATTCTCAAGGACACGGTCCAGCACGGTGATTCCAGAGATGTGACCATTGGAGATGACGGGGTATTGAGGATACAGGGTCGGATTTGTGTACCCAATGTTAATGGGCTTCGGGATTTGATTTTAGCAGAGGCCCATAGTTCGTGGTATTCCATCCATCCGGGTGCTGCGAAGATGTATCAGGATTTGAGGCAGCACTATTGGTGGTGAAAAATGAAGAAGGATATAGCAGAGTTTGTAGCCATGTTCCTCAACTGTCAGCAGGTCAAATGTGAGCATCAGAGACCGGGAGGGTTACTTCAGCAGATTGAGCTTCCAGAGTGGAGGTGGGAGCGGATCACCATGGGCTTTATGGTTGGACTTCCTCGGACTTTGAGGAATCATGATGCTATTTGGGTGATTGTGGATCGGCTGACCAAATCATCCTATTTCATTCCGGTACTGACTACTTATTCATCAGAGCAGTTGGCGGGGATTTATATTCTGGAGATCGTTCGTCTGCATGGTATTCCAGTTTCTATTATTTTAGGCAGAGGTATTCAGTTCACTTCACGGTTCTGGAGAGCCGTTCAGCAGGAGTTAGGTACCAGGGTGGAGTTGAGCATAGCCTTTCACCCACAGACGGACGGACAGTCCGAGCGCACTATTCAGATTCTTGAGGATATGCTGTGTGCGTGTGTGATTGAGTTTGGAGAGTCTTGGGATCACTTCTTGACATTGGCGAAGTTTGCTTACAACAACAGTTATCAATCCAGTATTCAGATGGCGTCGTATTAGGCTTTATATGGTAGGCGGTGTCGATCTCCGGTTGGGTGGTTTGAGCCAAGAAAGGCTCAGTTGTTGGGTACCGATTTGGTTCCGGAGGCCTTGGACAAGGTCAGGATCATTCAGGATAGGCTTCATACAGCTCAGTCCAGGCAAAAGAGTTATGCAGATCGCAAGGTGTGAGATGCGATTTTTCTGGTTGGTGAGCAAGTATTGCTCCGAGTGTCGCCTATGAAAGGTGTGATGAGATTTGGGAAGAGAGGCAAGCTTAGCCCTAGGTTCCTTGGTCCGTTTGAGATTCTTGATTGAGTGGGAGATGTGACTTATAGACTTGCATTGCCGCCTAGCTTATCAGCCGTACATCCAGTTTTTCATGTGTCCATGCTTCAGAGGTATCACGGCGATCCAACACACGTGTTAGACTTCAGCACTGTCCAGTTGGACAGGGACTTATCTTATGAGGAGGAGCCGATAGCTATTCTAGACCGGCAGGTTCGTCAATTGAGATCCAATAGTTTCCCTTCTATTCCTGTTCAATGGAGAGGTCATCCTCCTGAGGCATCGACCTGGGAGTCCGAGTCTGATATGCGCAGCCGTTACCCTCATCTGTTCCCCGACTCAGGTGCTTCCTTCTTCTGTCCGTTCGATGACGAAAGGTTGTTTTAGAGGAGGAGAATATGACGACCCAAAGGGTCATCACCTGTTTTCTTACCCATTCCATGCTTCCGAGGCCTTGGAAACCTTATTTAGGGTTGCCTCGATTTGCGTACGCAGTCCAGGCGCGTGACCGGAATGCTTAAATATGAAGTTTTGTGAAAAATGCTAAGTTTTGATATTAAAGGAATAAATTTGACTTCAGTCAACATTTTGGGTAAACGGACTCGGACCCATGATTTGACGGTCCCGGAGGGTCCGTAGGAAAATATGGGACTTGGGACTATGCCCGGAATCGAATTCCGAGGTCCCAAGCCCGAGAAATGAATTTTTAAGTAAAAATTGTTTTCTGAAAATATTTAAGGAGATTGGAAATGAAATATGATTAGAAAGTGATGGTATCGGGCCCGTATTTTGGTTCCAGTGCCTGGTACAGGTCTTATATATGGTTTAAGTCCTTTCTGTAAAGTTTGGTCAAAAACGGATCTCGTTTGACGTGTTTCAGACTTAAAAATAGAAAATTTGAAGTTTTATGAAACTTGATAAAAATCATGGATTTTGAGGCTTAATTTGACTTATGATGTTATTTTGGCAATTTGATCGCACGGATAAGTTCATAGGATGTTCTCGAGGTAGTGTGTATATTTTGTTTTGAGCCCCGAGGACTCGGGTGAGTTTTGGATAGGCCACGGACTTCATTTTTGGACTTGGAATCTGGTGGCGTGGTTGATCTGCAGGCTTCACATTTGCGAAGCCAGCACCGCAAATGCGAAGGTATAGCTGGGCAGGCATGATCGCAATTGCAACCAATATCATCGCAAATGCGAAGGTATGCCTGGGCAGGCCTGATCGCAAATGCGAACAAGATGTTCGCAAATGCGAAGTGCCCCCCCCCCCTCCTGCTCAGTGTTCGCAAATGTGAACTATACTTCGCAATTATCATGTTAGGGGTATTCGCAATTGCGAACCCCTATTCGCATTTGCGAAGCCAACCAGTAGCCTGCACTGTACAAAAACCGTGTTTTTACTTCATATTTCACATTTTCTCAAACTCAACACTCTTAGGCGATTTTTCCAAAGAACAAGACTCTTCCAAAATCATTTGTAAGTTGGTTTTCACTCATTTCTTTCAATCATTAACATCATTTAACACGTTTTCAACTTAAAGATCAGGGATTTCCATGGATGAAATTGGGTGTTTGGGCTAGAACTTCGTTTTTTTCTAAAATTGGGATTTGAGTGGGTGATTGACCCCCGATTTGAGGGAGTTTTTTATGGCTAGACTCGTGAGAGTACGAGGGTTCTGAAAATGTAAAATTTACCCTACTTCGAGATGCTGTCCTGGGGGGCGTTTTGGTCTTTTCACCTAATTTTGCGTTGTAACCTTGAATTGAATAATAAAATCAATTGCATAAGGTGTCATTTACGGTATGAAATTTATTTGAATATATTTAGGCCATTTGGAGTCGGATACTCGTGGAAAACGTGTGGTTTCAAGTTGATATTAAGCCGGTTCGAGGTAAGTGGCTTGTTTAACCTTGTGTGGGGGACCTTACCCCTTAGGATGTGATATTTGGTCATTGAATGCCCTGTATGTGAGGTGACGATCGCGTACTTGTGCTAATTGTTAAAAATCCAATTTTTACTTTAAATATTTTGGTTGAGTTTCTTTCTTACCTGTTTTATTTAAATTGCAACTCTAGTCTATGTTAGTTTAGAGAATCATGCCTAGTTGCCTGAATTGCTTATTTGATTGAATTGCATTAATTGCACCATGCGAACCATGTTAGACTAAAATTACGTGTTGCCTTGTATTTTTGCACTTTAATTCTTCATGTCGTCTTGTTGTGCCCGTGTATTTATTTTGGGACAACGGAACGTTATTTCGGGAGATCCCCCTGCATATTTACTTTGGGACTACGGAACGTTATTCCGGGATATCCCCCTGCATATTTCCTTTGGGACTACGGAACGTTATTCAGGGAGATCCCCCTGCACATTTATTTTGGGACTACAGAACGTTATTCTGGGAGATCCCCCTGCACATTTATTTGGGACTATGGGACGGTATCCCGGTACATCCCCCTGCATATTTACTTTAGGTTTGCTGAACGTTATTCCGGGAGATCCCCATGCATATTTACTTTGGGACTATGGGACGGTATCCCGGGAGATCCCCCTGCATAGATAATGATCCTTCGGTTATACATATGATGGACTACGGGACAGTATCCCGGGAGATCCACTGGACAGTTGAGAAAAGGGCTACAGGACGGTATCCTGGGAGATCCTCATTGTTACCATTGTTACTAAGTTGTTCGTACTCCGTGTTTACTCTGTTCTTGTGTTTTCTTATTGCCTTGTTTGACCTGACTTACTTCACTACTGTATTCATTATTACTGTCTGTTTTCATATTGTAAATCCCTATTATATCTTTTTACCTCAGTAGGGCCCTGACCTTCCTCGTCATTACACGATCGAGGTTAGGCTTGGAACTTACTGAGTACCGTTGTGGTGTACTCATGCCTTTCCTTCGCATGTTTTTCATGTGTAGATCCAGGTACCTGGACTTAGGTTCACTATCCCCGAGGTTGAGAGATACAGAAGAGACTTCGAGGTACATTTGCCGCGTTCGCAGACCAGGAGTCTCTATCTTATTCTAGTTTTTGTGAAATGTTCATCCTTCCTTACAGTTGTATAGACATTCTGGAGTTAGAGTAGTGTGTTATATTCTGTTAGCCTATGGTTCCCGTGAGTTTCCGGGTTTTGGGGTGATATTGTAGACCTCCTTATTATTTTGGGTTGTAAATGCCAAGTGGCATTTATATACAGTCTTTCCTTTAGGTTGTTCAGCTTTCTTTTACTGAATTATTCCGCAAGTTATGTCGTTATTCCGCATTTTTAGGCTTACCTAGTTGTAGGGACTAGTCGCCGTCACGACATGTTCACGGAGGGCGAACTAGGGTCATGACACCTAGTCCTAAGGACTAGGTAAGACTAACATTTTGTAACGACCCGCTTTGTCGTTACGTAGAACTTGCATTATTATTTTTTTCATTGACTTTTCATGGATTTGTTATTCTATTATTGATGCGTTAGAGTCGATAGGCTTGAAATCGGAATGGTTAAATGAGAATTCAGTAACTTAGTCTTTAAGAGATAGCCTTATAATGGAAAAAGTCAATCTAGAGTTGTCTTATTGGGAAATGACCTCGGAATGCAGATTTTATGGCTCAGATAGTTTCGTTAGGTGATTTGGAACTTAGGAGTGTGTTCGGAATATTTTTGTGATGTCCAGTGTAGGATTAGGCTTGAATTGGTGAAAGTTAGTTTTTGGCGATTTCCGGTCGGCAGCGGAAAATAGGCTATCGGGGTCGGAATGGAATTACGGCAGTTGGAACAGGTTCGCAATGTCATTTTGAATATTTCTGCAAAATTTCATTNTCGTATAGTTTCATTAGGTGATTTGGTACATAGGAGTGTGTTCGGAATATTTTTATGATCTTCGGTGTAGGATTAAGATTGAATTGGCGAAAGTTAGTTTTTGGCGATTTCCGGTCGGCAGCGGAAAATAGGATACTGGGGTCGGAAAATAGGATTGAATTGCAAAATTTCATTTTAATCGGAGTTGTTTTGGGTAGTTTCGACGTCGTTGGAGGATTTTAGAAATTTCACAGTTCTTAGGCTTGAATTTGATGTGATTATGGTATTTTGATGTTATGTTTGATGTTTCAGAGGCTCGACTAAGTTTGAATGATCATATATGAGGTGCTGGTATGTTTGGTTGGGGACCCGAGAGGCTCGGGATGGTTTCAGATGGTCAACGGGGAGTTTGGAATGATTTTGTCAATGCTGAGGTTCTGTTACTGGTGTTTTCGCACCTGCAGATGGGGAGCCGCAGGAGCGGACGTGGCACCACAGGTACAGATGTTGGTCAAGTAAGGGGATTTCTGCATGTGCGAGGTAATTTTCTCACCTGCGAGGCCGCAGGTGCGGGAGGTCAATCGCAGGTGCTACCTGGGATCCGCAAGTGCGTGTAAGTGGTCGCAGATGCGGGCCCACTGGACAGAAGGTATAAAAACGTGTCTTTGCGAATTTTAGCCATTTTCTCAGAAGGTATAAAAATCCGACCTTTAATCACATCGATAGTTCTTCGTCAAGGTATGATTTTTGGACTCTAAACTCGTTTATATGTGATTAAAGGTCGGATTTATGGTGAAAATTAGGGGGAAATCAGTGTAAATTTGGGTGATTAGGGCTTGGGATTAAGAATATTTTAAATTGTGATTTGAGGGGTCATTTGGACTCCGAATTTAGTGTCTTTTATATGTACGGACTCATGAGATGAGGAAGAAAAGTTTGGTATAAAAATTTCTGAGTTTCGGGACGTGGGCCTGGGGGTCAGGTTTGACCAATTTTGGGATTTTTGAGTATTTTTGATACATTTCGATTGGGATTAGTTCCCTAGCATATTATAATGATACACATCTGATTGTTGGTAGATTTGGAGCAATCGGAGGACGAAATTAGAGGCAAGGGCACTGCGGAGTAGTGTATTAGCCGGTTTGAGGTAAGTAACGCTTCCAAACTTGGAACTGAGGGTTCGAAACCCCAAAATGTTTGATAGTTGTTGTTAATTAAGGTGACGCACTTTCCAAGTGACGGGAATACAAGCGCTTTCAAATATTTTTATCCTGGATCATCCCATGGCACGGTCTACTGGTTATTTCAGATTGATATTGTACTGTGAAGGTGGTAACTAACTTGAACGAAATAGAAATCATGCTAAGTAAAAATGTTAAGGCTTCACGCTGATGTGTTTAGACCGAAATGGTCGATTATTGTTGTCCCTATCTGCGATTATTACTTTCATGTACTTAGTCCTGCTATAGTATATGTTTCATGCCTCAGTCTCGTAAGTTGCTAGTTTATTCTATATTATCATTGGTTTGAGCTGATTTTTCATATGTTAAAGCATTGTGAGTGAGACTGGAAGGTACTTACTGAGTGAGGCTTGGAGCCTGCTTTTGAGACAGTTATGAGGTCGGACTGCACACCGCAGCGATCCTGAAATAAAGCCTTCATTGGCTTGATATAGCGCTTGGGCTGAAAGGAGCCCCTCCGGAGTCTATACACCCCCCAGTGAGTGCACAGATATTTCGGAGATGGATTTCTCCATGGTTATTATGTTCCGGGGATGGATTTCTCCGTGGGGGATGGATCGTCCTTTTTCCTCAATACTTAGTGACTGTGTCACTTGTGTTTATTTAATATCCGGGATGGACTTCCTTGGGCCTGAAGGCTGTATTCTAGTACTGAATGGACCACCTTATGAGAGCATGATTAATGAGTACACATCATTCTTGATTCTATATGAATTTATGCTAGTATGCAGAGTTACAAACATATATTGATGCATCATGTTTATTTCCTGATATATTACTGTCATGTCCAATTTATATACTGTTGTTCGAATTATCGGAGGTTTAGTCTGTCACTACCTCTCAGCCCGTAATTTGGTTTTGTTACTACTGAGTTGGTGTACTCACTTTACCTCCTGCACCTTGTGTGCAGATCTAGGTACAGAGGAATTCAGCTGGGTCAGTGAGCACAACAGTTTCATCAGAGTTGACGAGGTAGCAGCTAGCGACCGTGATCTCGTCTTCTCTTTCCTTTCTACCTGTCGTATTTTTTTTCACACTATGTTAGTCATTTCTTTTGGTTGTATTAACTATTAGCCGCTCATGAATGTGTGACACTGGATCCAGGGTTAGTAGGATTTGGTCTTTTGATTTCATAAACTGGTTTTCCCAAAAATATTGGATTTATTATTATTATTATTACTGATTTCAGACTTGTTAAAAAGGGCGTTATATGGGAAATTGTATTTAGTTAGATAAAATGGGTGGCTTGCCTGGTTCCACGACAGGCGCCATCACGACTCCGGAAATGGGTCGTGACACATTTCCACTGAACAACAATAATAATAAAGGAATTATAATAGTCTCGATATAGAAATCTTGACAGAGTTCACAATTTCCCAAAACCCGGTATATACAAGTCATAAGCTCTACGACATCTTTCAACCGAATCTAAATACAACTGTCTAGAAATAATAAGTACAGTTGACATAAACAGGAAGGTGATTCCGAAGCCTGCGAACGCAACAGGATGTTACCTTGAGTCTCCTCAGCAACGATCCGCGCAACTACTAACAACAGTTACCTGGATCTGTACACCAAAAATGTGTAGAAGTGTAGTATGAGCACACCACAGCGGTGCCCAGTAAGTATCAAGACTAACCTCGGTGAAGTAGTGACGAGGACTAGTCAAGACACCATTGGTCTAATAAGTAAAAAGACATAAATGTACAGATGACCGAAACATAATATCTACCTAAATATTTTTCGATATAATTAACGGTACAATCGAATAATACGGAAGAAAATTTCAATAATTACGATCAACGGACATCATAATAGAAATACGCAAAGAGAATGGAAAGAACGCAAGCCAAATGTCTGGAACCACAACCCAATAAAACATTAGCAACTCAGCACTGCATCTATTTATTCACGTCAGTCCTTAGCCAATAAACTCAATAAAACTGGTCAAACCTTCGAGTGAAAACCTTTAAATTAAAGATATAATCATTTCGGAATAGAGAAATTTTTTCTTTGAAACATACATTCTCTGAATGTACATTTATATATTTTTATAAAGATAAATAATTAAAACACAGTCTCTTCAAAATACGTGGTGTTCAAATATGCTTTCCCAAATACTTCTCTTTCAAATATCATTTTTCTACAAGACAAATACTTTTCAAATACAGGGGAAAGCTCCCAGAATCTCGTCCGTAGTCCCAATTTTATAAGCGGTGCAGTACAGAGGAAAGCTCTCGAATCTCCGTCCGTAGTCCCAATTTAAATATGCAATGCAGTACAGGGGGAAAGCTCCTGGATCTTCGTCCGTAGTCCCAATTTAAATATGCAATGCAGTACAGGGGGAAAGCTCCCGGATCTCCGTCTGTAGTCCCAATTTAAATATGCAATGCAGTACAGTGGGAAAGCTCTCGGACCTCGGTCCGTAGTCCCAAATTAAATATGCAATGCAGCCACTGAGGAAAATAACTAGAATGCGACAGAAACAACATACATTGCCACAACAAGCACAGAAGCAAACAAGACCGAATGTAAAGTGCGATGACCAAATCAATACAAAGACTTCAATCAAAAAAATGGTAAAAACTCACTCAAAAGAAGTAGCCACTAAAAGGAATGCCAAGAACAAAGAGAAAGCAGCATAACGAGGGGAAAGCAAGGCAAATATAGCAATGATTCTATATATTCAAGTTCGTAACCAAGAAACCAAATCATCCCAGCAAGGGAATCGGCTATAACCAATCTCACTTAGACAATTAGCTTCACCGAATAAACTCAACTTGAACAAATGCTCAGTAAATAGGCAGTATCAAAGAAATACCATCAACATGTGCAGTCATAAATTAAACCTAAGTGGTACTTAAGGGAAAATCATTTAAATCACAATGTACGACTCACGGAGCTTGACCAACGTATAGATATTCCAATTACTTGTTAGACAATTATAGGCAAGATTATACTAGTTTTAGTCACATAGGAAGCATATGAAGAAAGATATATAATAATGGTAGGAAAAGCAAAGTCTTCACTTAAGTCAATTAAGATCATATAAGAAGCAAGGAATGCTAGGCAAGTACTTCTAATTTGAGCTTGAAGAGATGAAACTAGAAATCAAGAATTCAGATATGAATATTTCAATTCATACACGGGGAACATAAGGACCAAAAATCCTAAAAGGGCAATCTATTTTCCAATAAGTCCGAGTACGAACTCGTCACCTCGCGTACGCGGGCTACAATGAACATAGAAGACTCAATCCTAAGGGGAAGTTCCTCCACAAAAGGTTAGGCAAGATACGTACCTCAAAAACGACAACCCAATACTCAAAAATAGATATCTCGGGCGGGAAGGACTCCTGATGGCTCAAAATCAACTAAAACAACTTCAAAATACATATAAAGCGTATAAGGAACTATTCCGAATAATGAAGTCTCAATCTTTACAATATTATAAAAATCGACCCAAAAGTCGACCCCCGGGCCCGCACCTCGAAAACTGAAAAATTTTACAAATTCCGATTACCCATTCCGATACGAGTTCACCCACACTAAAGTTATCCATTTTTTATAACATTTGGTCATTCAAATCATGAATTTTCATTTTTGAAGTTTACTTTCAAAACCCACAATCCCCTCAACCCAAAACACAAATTAAATGATAAAGAGAAGACCTAATTCATGAAATATAATTAATTATAGTGGAATAACACTTACCCATTTGATTTGTGTGAAAAACTGTAACGACCCGACCGGTCATTTTGAGTTCTAGCACGTCGTTCAGAGGTTTGAAGTCGTGAGCAGATTTGTTTCAGGTATTGTGACCCGTGGGCGTGGTCGGAATTGAATTCCATGAAGTTTAGAACTGATTTGGAAAGAAAATTCTCATTTCAGAAGCCTTAAGTTGGAGAAATCAACTAAGATTTGAATTTTGAGTAAACGATCTCCGAATAAGGATTTGAAGATTCCAGCAGGTTCGTATGATGATTTCGGACTTGGGTGTATGTCCGGATCGGGTTTTGGATAACCCGGGAGCATTTTGGTGTAAATTGTGGGCCCGAGGGCATTTTGGTCATTTCACTGAGCGGGGTTGGGAAAGTATATAATTTGAACTTGTTGTGAGTATTAGGATGAATTTTCATTGCCTTGTAGTTTATGTGGTAGTTTCGGAGCGTTATGCATCCGTTGGAGTCATCGGAAGGGCTTGGAGACCGGTGTTGGAGTTTCGGAGCAAGGTAAGTCTCCTTTCTAACTTTTTGAGGGGGAATCGTCCCCCTAGGTGACTTAATTCACTACATGCTACTATCTTCAGGGGATACATACACGAGGTGACGGGAGCCCGTGTGTAGCTACTATTATGCCATGTTCGGGTAGCCTAGGACCCACTAGCATGCTTTGTGTGTGTACCTGTAACCCTGCATGCATCATTGAACTGCTAATATGATTGAAAACGTAATTTAATGTTTAAAAGAAAGCTAGAGTTCATATTGTTAACCTTCTAAAAAGAGAATTTGTTTCCGTTGTGAATATGTGTACCTGGACTAGGTTGTATCGAGGAATACCATTAAACTTGACAAATGAGTTTCAAAACAAATATTTCAATACCTATATTTCATACTTCTTTTAATTAAGATTTTACCACTTTCCTGAGAAAAACGATTTTCTTGATAAAATATGAATTCATTATGTGGATATGTGTAACTTTGGGTGCCTGAGTCGCTTGAGTGATTCACGAGCATGAAGACCATGTATTGTGTATTTATTCTTATGAGCACCTGAGTCGCATGTATGATTCGCAAGCAGGCTAGCCGTAGTATGTTAACCGCGTCGCATGACCGATTCGAAAGCGGGGCAGATAGATGCATCTATGGTTCGAGCCGGTCGACCCCTCAGCAGTGCGCAGTTTATTATTGTTGGTCCATGCTGTTCGACCCTTGGCATTGCTTGCACATGATATTTGCTGCGTAGTTGCTATGAGATTTGCTAGATTATTGGCCTGAAATGTTAAATTGTCGATTGAAATGACAAAGACTTAAAGTTATTAAAAAGACTTTTGGAAGAAGTTGTTCCTTCCGTTGATTTATTATTATTTGATTAAATCACCATGTTGATTAATTGTAAATATGATGAACTTTTAAAGTGTTAAATGTGAATGAAATTGAAGGATGTCTAAATCCTGTTTAATGAATTGCCTGTGATAAAAGCCATGGTTAGCGTGACTCTTAAATATTTTAAATGGACCTTTAGTAAGTGTCTAAATTGACCTCTCGTCACTACCTCTCTGAGGTTAGGCGGGCGACTTACTGAGTACACATTGTTTTTGTACTCATACTACACTTGCTCTGCATTTTTTGCACAGGTACTTACATAGCAAATGTGGAGGATTCGGAGACTCAGGCAAGCTGCATCTTTCGGAGGCGATCCGCAGCTGACAGAGTCACCTTCATACTGTATCTATTTCATTTTAAATTTCCTCGTCCAGTTGTATTTCGGACAGGCTTTGTAATGATTGTATAAATTCTTAGAAATAGTTCATGTACTTGTGACACCGGGTTCTGGGATATTTATTGGGATAATTGTTTAAGTGGAAATCTTAGATCACTGTTTTTAAATAATAGAATTTATTTTCTGTCATATTTAATTTACGAAAATTTATTTACATGATTATGAAATGCAAGAAAAGGTAACAGTTTGAATAAAAGATGAATGTATTCAATTAATAAAGGATTTGGCTTGCCTGACAGTGGCGTCCGGCGCCATCACGACCTATGGATTTTGGGTCGTGACAACATGGTATCAGAGAGCTAGGTTCCCGTAGGTCTCACGAGTCATGAGCGAGTCTAGTAGAGTCTTGCGGATCGGTACAAAGATGTCTATACTTATCTTCGAGAGGCTACATGGCGGTTAGGAGTACTTCCCTTCTTGATTCTTCATCGTGCGAGTTGATTCCTTTGAGGCTTATGCCTATGTTCATTCCTACTCAATCTTACACGTCGTGAAACTTGGTGTGGATCAAGAATTTGAGGAATGGAAATGGTGCTACGAATTTTATTCGAGATGCTTCCAGGTATAAATGGTCGTGGTTGTTGTTATGGCCCTGTGAAAGGGTAATATGTTGTTTCAGCTCAGTAGCTGTGTTTCTGGGAGCATTAAGGCTGTTCTCAGGTAGTGATGATGTTTGCAATTGATCGTCGCGCGGTGTCGATATGATGTTAGAGTGTTGCCCATATGTTGGGGAAGATGAATGGTTTGAAGGGGGGTCTTCTCAGAGTGTGATTTCGAGGTTTCAGTGCTTTTGTTCCGACAGAGAGAAGGAATTTGGAGTATGAATGGCTCGGTTGGAGTTGATAAGGTAGTAAGACTCGGTGTCTTCAAGCGAGATGGGATATGCACCTGTTGTTGATACCCAATTTTCCCTCAAATCATTTTCAAACTTTCATATAAGCCCTCAAAATTACTCTTTGTAATAATGAGTTTTTTTCCCTATTTTCCCATATTTTTATGAAATTATTTTCCTGTTTATTTTAATATTTAATATTTAAATAATTCATAAATTATGCTAGAAATAATTTTTTAAAATATTTCCCTACTCAGCATATTATTTATAATTAGTTTTTTTTATCTAGTGAAACTCAATTATTTCACAAATTAGCCAATTGGGTCTGTCTTAATTTCAATTACAATAATTTTACAATTATAGCCCAATTGTACATTTTACATTATTTTAAAGCGAAACTTATGGATCGTTTGCACTTAATATTAGTTAATTACTGTAATTTTACCTATTTAAACTTAATTTCATTTTTTATAAAATTATTAGCTATTTTAATTAATTATCTGTTTTTATGGTTAATTAACGACTAGCCACATTTTATTTAAATCCTAGCCACATTTCAACCAAACCTCAACCTGATTTTATTAACCCATTAACCAACCCATGTAACAAGCCTAATTGCCAAGCCCAAACCCATGAAATAGCCAACCCAATCCCAAGCTTATCTGAGCTGTTGATCACATTTGATCAACGGTCCAGATATTACCTTCCTAATTTAATTCTAACCTTACCCCTCCCCCTTCCGTCTCATTCCTTTGAGACAGTTCCTCTCTCTATCTCTCCATCTCTCTCTACGACTCTCTGAAGTCTCTTAGACTTCATCTTCTCCGATGGTTTCTGGTCGTCTTCTCCGGTGGATTCTCACCGGAAACCTGGTTCTTCACCACCTCTTGGCCATCTACTTCTCTCTCACCGGCTCAGTGTTACCCTGGGGCCTTCAGACGAACCTGGAGCGGTTCACTCACCTCTCTTGGGACTCTTGCCATTTTCGGCCTTTCCCCGGCCGTTTCAGTAAGAGTTGCAGTTTCTTTTAAGATCCGTTCTGTATCTATAATATTATGAAGCTTCTCTATATTTTTCTCTGGAAAATTTTGTTTTTAACAACTTCAAAAGCTAGGGTTTCTTAACCCTGTTTTCAAAACAATTCTTCTTTGAATTTCTAGCCATCATTACTGTGTTTGAACGATTATCTCATGATTTTCTTGTTGTCTGAACTATTATGCTAAAAACCTAATTTTCTAGGTTAGCCTTCATTACTTGTCTATGTGTGTTCTTCTCTTACAAGAGCGTCTGTGTGTTCTCTGTGACACTTGCTTTAATTCGTTGATATGACTTTTAAATATCCGTTGTTCTATGAATATTGCTTAAGGTTTCTCTGTGTCGATCAATGACTGTTGTTTAAACATTTAATAAGTCTGACCATTGGCCTTATTGATTATTCACCTAATGATTTATACTGATTTTGTGTAAAATCTCCCAGTCCTGTGATATTTTCCCGGAATAGGTGATTTCGTGTATTTCCTTTGTAATTCTGTACCAACTTTTGAATGGTTTCCTTACTTATGTGATACTTTCCTTAATTACATGGGATTCCCTGCAATTCTGATTACATTCGACATTCTTTCAATCAATTTTTCAAAACTAATACTCTGCTTTACTTTATAAATAACTGTTAGTTAAATTTTTCTTAATTAATACATGTATTTGGCTTTTATTATATACTATGTGATTCCCCTGTCATGTAGTAACATAATTAGTCTTAATCTGATTCATTTTTCTTATTTGGCCATGATTTGCATCGTTTGAGCTTGACTCCCTAATTAAAGAGAGTCCAGGTCCTTGATTGACCTATGTTATTACTTGGTTTTCGACTCTATATATACACTGTTTCTCCATACCTCTTCTTGCTCTTTGCATCTATTATTGACTACTCAATCGGTTGAAAGCCAAGGCTGATTAATCCTCACTGCTCTTGTGCTTCTGCATACTGCTTGCACACTATTGTTCTATGTTGCTCTCTTTGCTCTGCATATTGTTGTTGTTGTGCTATCTCTTACACTTTGATGTTCTCTATTCTCTAACTGGTATGTTTTCTGATTTAGATTTATAGCACCTATGGTTCTACTGTCTACCATGTAACTAAATTAACCCTTGTCACGTCTTCCTCTTTAGTCAAGTCTGAATATGTATCTTGTTTTCCATATGGTTCTCTGTAATTATGTAATTAGCATGCCCTCCCCCCCTCCCTATTTACTATTTTTCCTTTCCCTTGACTTTGATATGTCTCCAACATGTTTATGTGTTCACAGGTTGATATTTATTGCCTTGACTTGATTGTGGTTACTTGTTCTCACCTTTTGTTTAACTCTATATGCTGTAAATCTGCCTCTCCTGCTATTTGAATATTATGCAGACCCGATCCTATTAATTTATGCTATTATGTGACAACTATTTGGTAATTATATGATAACTGTAATTCTGCCTCACTATAATGTTTAGTGTTATCTGTCCCCAATCCCTTACCCTTGTTTGTGTTTGCTCTTTCATTAGTCATTTTGCCTATTGGTTACATTTGTACTGCTTCTCTTTTAAAACTCCTTTACTACTGTTCTTAAAGTTAATTCTCAAAGTGTTGTTGTTTTAAAACTACTTTTTTCAAACTTCAATTCTCTTTTAAAACTCCAAGCACTTCCCACCACTCATAGATTTTAGGTTCTTCCCCATTCGTGTGAGCACTGCCTTGGGGACCTCTAAGTACCCATTGAACTCTGACACATAAGGCTAGCCTTCTTCACTGCACTTATTCATTCCTGGCTAGGGTACCTGGGTGTGAGCACTGTCCAGGATCTTCTGAGATCCTTAGAGACTATGACACACTTGGGTTGAGAGGTCATGGCATATGGCAGAGAGATTTGGTATGTTGGGCCTACCGTGAGGCTCTCTGTAGTATAGCTTCTTGATTTGCCTTTATTCAGTTGCGTAATCTATTATCCCTGGTTTGTAATAATCTGTAAATAAATATTTAGGGCTGGATAGTAATTATGTGAGGGGATTATGCATGCTTAGATAGTTATGGGTAGAAATCATGACTATATAATTTATTTACCTATATGTGCAATAGTATCATGCTTAGAACATACATACCATGCATTAGAAACCATGTATTGGTTGTTTACTTCAGCATATCTAATATTCTCATGTTTATTTTAAAAATCCTGCTAACAGCTAATAACTATAATAAAATATGCTGTGATATTGCTGCTTCTGCATTTGCATCTAGAAATCATGCTTCAGGACTCATAACCAATGTATGCATGATCAGTATATATACGGACGCCTAGGCAAACCTTAGGCCTAATACTTACCAAAATCAGTTGTCTTATGTCTTTCCTGTATTAAAATGTGGTCTTTAAAACCAATCAGTCCTTTTCTGAAATCCTTAAGACTTTGCTCTTTGTTACTATCCTCAACTCATGCTTTGCCTATAAATTGCTTAATTTTAAAAACCATTCACCCTTTTTTTTTTCGAAATACATACAAATCACTCTGTTATTTAAAGTCCCTGCTTTGCTTTCAAAATTACTGGTTTCTGAAATTATTCATTTACTTTTTACTAAAATTCATTTAAACTGCTGATTCCTGCTTTGTTTTTGAACTACTAGATTTCAAAAATCAGTCACTCCTTTCTGCAAATTTCGCTATTTATTTTTAATCCTGTTCTATCTTCAAACTACTTTTTTTTATTCCTTCTTTTATTACTGAGATATTTTTCAAAATATTCCCTTTGCTAAAAACTCGTTGAAACCCGTTGTTTTAACACACAAATCTCCTGTTTTAAGTTCTGACCTTGAGACCCTTGTTGTGTTTGAGACGGGATATTTATGTGTTTATTTGGAGGGATATATGAGCCCCTAACTTCCTATGTGAACCCTTTATGTGCAATCCTAACTGTTTTCTACTTGTCGCCTAGAGTTTATCCTTTAAAACTTAAAGTTTCAGCCTAGTACCCACCTTGCAGGATTAGTAATCCTAAACACCCTTTGGGACTTATAGAATGGGACGGGTAATAGCACGCAACAAGCTTTAGTGACCAACACGCGCTTCTAACCTCTACGGGGTGGGAAAGGTAGAATACAGATATGATGACCGATGCGCTAATACCACATGTAGCCCCTCTTCGAGGAGTGATTACCGGATATTGCATTGATGTGATCCGTATTACTTTAGACCTAGGACAATTCTTTTCAAATGTTTTACACTGATGTTTTCCTAAAAACCCTTTAAAGATTTTCATACTTGTTTGAAATCCCCTCTTATATGAACCTTATTTGCTATTTGTTTACTGTCAAAATTCACAAAATTCTTGGCTGGGACCCACAGTTGTGGATCTTGAGGGGTGCCTAACACCTTCCCCTTAGGATAACTTCAAGCCCTTACCCAATCTCTGGTAATGCAAACTAGTTCATGAGTTATCTACTCTAGGTGCCCTAACGCACCACAAAATCGTTAGGTGGCGACTCTTCCTTAAACCTCTTCCTTTAAGGAGTTGTCCAGAATGTCATAAACCCGATCTCTCCGCACCTGACCCGTGCGAGGAAAAAGGGGGGCAGAACACCTGTGACGCGTAGTCGTCGTTATTGATCGAGAGGAATGTGTTAAGTTTATCAGTGCTATGGCTTCTTCGACTGCGTGGGGTCAAAGTATTAAGAATAAGTATGGCATAAAACAGTTGGCAGAGATCGTGAGGTGCGGTGGTTTAGCACCAGATAAGTGTTGATAGCGAAGGCAGCTAGAGAAAGATAATATCCGGAGAGCTTGAAGTCGTGGTGATCTGCTGGTTTCAGAGCTACAAAGAATGATTCTAGAATGAGGCTAGGTCGTGGTTCCATTTCTTGGAGGCCAGGTGTAAGAAGCGGAAGTCGAGCAGTCGCAAATGGGGGAACGACAACACAACTTGGAACTTGAAGGTATTTGTCGCGCATTATGGGTGTCCATGAGGGGTAGACAGACTAATAAGTTAGTAAATGAAGCAGGGCATAAGATGGGGTATTGAAGTCGCAGAAAGCGTGCATTTCAGCGTCGCTGGGAGGTGTCAGCAGGTGATTTCTACAGGTGGTTGTCTTCTGGGGATAGATTAGCAATGGTGGGGTTGGCAAGTTCTGCAAGGGGTCCTAGTGGCTAGTCGATAGGATATAGAAGGTGTGAATGTTGCTAGAGAATTTGAGTCTTTAGGGATTGATAGCAAGGGAATTTGGAATATTTGGACAATAGGCTGAGCAAGATCGTGTTATCAGCGAAGGAAGGATCTCAACAGATTCTAGAGTGGTGCAAGGAGTAGCTTCGGGTTAAGTAGGGGAGTCCCACCATATGCAGTTGAGTTGTAGGATTGTCTTCGCATAGGGTTGAGCATTGTCAGCGTGTAGGCAAGTTATCTCAGCTAAGGAAAAAGGAGTAAAATGGTAATTTTTCGTGGGATTTGATGAATATGTGCAAATGTTGGCCCTTTCGGATCAGGGTTAGACTTTGGAGGATTCACAATTTATGTTAAAGGCATGGGCGAGTTGTAAGGATAATGACTCAGTCACGTGTTTCATTCAAAAAGGTGTTCCTGTGCTAGGAGAGCCTTGGAGTTGATTGTATTCGGGGCCAGTTAGAGTGGGTGACTCTCAATAGCGCTCCTAGTGAGATCAAAAGTTAAGAATGCNAGAGAGCTGCAAAGGATAATGACTCAGTCACGTGTTTCATTCAAAAAGGTGTTCCTGTGCTAGGAGAGCCTTGGAGTTGATTGTATTCGGGGCCAGTTAGAGTGGGTGACTCTCAATAGCGCTCCTAGTGAGATCAAAAGTTAAGAATGCGGCAATTAAAGATTTCAGGTAGCAATATGATCGAGAATTGAGCTTTTGCAAAATAACTTCTAAGAAAGAGGAGGACGGTTTGAATGTTCTATGATATGTCCCAGCATACATGATAATATTGGAGGAGTGAGAGAAATAGACTTCGGATTGAAGAAAATATTTTCAGAAGGGTATGAGATGGGTTGCAGGATTTGCGCAGCATAGTCTTATGAATCAAGGTCACTCGGGATGAGTAAGGGTTGAGTTTGCTATGGGTTGAAGGAAGTTTTTATTGTTCCTGGGGCAATTAATGATGATTAAAAGAAGATATATAGATTAGTCATGGTTGAAATGGCATATTTGCGGCAGTGATTGGTTCCTTTGATGTGATTTAGTCATGCATGTGGTTATGCCAGTGTGTACGGGGCTTGTCGGCCGTCGTAGCGGATTTTATGTGGGAGCACTTGAGTGCTATGGCCTGTCAGGTATAGGCGGATCACAGAAGGGTTATGGTGGTATAGACTACCACTTAAGATTTGCATGATTGGGTGATAATGGGAATTCACTCGTGTGATGAAATGGTACTCTTGAATTGAGTTAAGTAAAAAGTTTCTATATGATGAAGTGTTCACCCTATTGGTGATTCAAAAGTTATGATGGAATCCTTGCGCTACCTCATGTTGGTGTGTTAAGTGCGGGAAGCAGTATGTACCTAGGAGTAAGAATCGAGATTCAGGTCCAATGTTTATAAGGATGTCATGAGCTCGGAAGAGCAAGACAAAGTGATTCGAAAGTTCAGTGTATGCAGGTATTATCTTCAGTGTCACCTGAGATTGAAATTCAGTGGAAGAGGCTTTGTACCCTGGTCATTGGTTCTTGATGTGTTTTGCGGCCTTAGTGCGGCCAGTATTATGGATGTGCAGACTTGTTGCCTTGTGTGGAAGGTCGTGGAAGCATGACCGTGAAAAGATTGTATAAGTGTGACATGTAGTCACTTGATGAATTTCAGATTTGGACTGAGTATAAAGAAGTGCAATATTGCTTAATTGAGAATTTACGGCTGGAGGGCGTTCAATTCAAATGATTAGGGATTATGGGGTGTTAGTCACGATAGTGATGGTTGTTCGCAGGTATTATGAGAAAGAGTGGGTTAATGTGGACCCAGGTAAAAGTTAATAGCTAAGTTTTGTGCGAGCGAGGTGGCTCGGTGTTTTTGGATAAATTTAAATATGATTATGGGCTCCGTACGAGCCAGGCATGTTCCTTTCAGTAGAGCATTTTTCATGGAAAGGTATTAGAATAGCAGGTGTTGTTCCGTCTTCGTCGAATTCATGTGTTATTTTGATTATGCCGTGTGAGTTGTGAAACGGATTTGATAATTTCTTATGTGTTGAGGTCCCGCATAGCGGGGATGTTATGTGAGCAGGATAGCTCTTGAGATCCAGAGTATATGTGTATATATATATATATATATATATATATATATATATTGCACCTCAGTTGTGCTTGAATTTTGTAGCCTATGGCTTTATCAACTTCCCCAGGATGGTATTATGCACTTAGCGTGCTTGTGATCAATATTCAGTAATTCATAATTGTGAGCAAATCAGCTCCGTATATATATCTTCTTATGTAAAGTTTATATGTGGATCGGGTTGCACGCCGCAACAGTGTGATGATGAGAATAGTTAATATGTATTTATTTTCTTGTGTTTTATTTCCTATTTTCTGGTAAGAATTTATATTAGTTGAGTGAGCTGAATAGTTCCGTCCTGCGTCGTTTCTTATTCTCTTGTTCGAGTTATAGCCTATTGGGCGATGCGGTATCATGTAAGGCTGTTAGCCATGTGGGGTGACTTGCTGTCTAAGCAGTTCGTACTGGATAAGACGAGATTATCGGACCAGGGATCAGTATGATAAGGTTATGTGAAGTGTATATTAAAGAGCAAGTACCATCATTCAGGTTCATATGGAAGTGACTATTCTAGTCAAGATGAGGTATTCAAGGATTTGTTAACTCTGCAGTTGAGTGTGAATTTCTGCACATTCCCTCCATAGTGGTTGTATCGCCAGCAATATAGCAGTATGTCTGTATAATTGTTATGAGGTGCATCATGAGCATCAGATTTGTGGGCCTTGGCTAATAAGATTCAGCGAATGTCATTGTGGTCAGACGATGAGTTATGCGGTGCATGGTGCCAATTCAACAAGGGTATGCAGTTATGACCTGGTCTACCGCGTGTTAGTTGATGCAGTGCTTATATATATTGATACTAGGCCTGGCTAGAGAAATTTCAGGTGTTTGAATGAATTCTGAGCTTATTATATGGATAAAAGAGAAATCTCAAAATTTGATCAACTTATTGTGCTCGACTGGGTTGTGGTAGCACATGCAGGTGCTCGAGATGTTAACAGTGATTTCAGGTAACTCCAGAGCAGTTCTTAGCACGTTCGAGGACGGACATCGGTTTAAGTGGGGGAGAATGTAACGACCCGACCGGTCATTTCGAGTTCTAGCGGGTCGTTCAACGGTTTGAAGTCGTGAGCAGCTTTGTTTTAGGTATTATGAACCGTGGGCGTGGTCGGAATTGAATTCCAGGAAGTTTAGAATTGATTTGGAAAGAAAATTCTCATTTCAGAAGCCTTAAGTTGGAGAAATCGACTAAGATTGGAATTTTGAGTAAATGATCTCGGAATAAGGATTTGAAGGTTCCAGCAGGTTCGTTTTATGATTTCGGACTTGGGTGTATGTACGGATCGGGTTTTGGGTAACCCGGGAGCGTTTTGGCGTATATTGTGAAAGTTAGCATTTTAGAAGGATTTCATAAATTTGGGCTTGAAGTGCATATCAGTGAGGTTGATGTCCGTTTGGGATTCCGAGTCTGGAAATAGCTCTATATGGTAATTCTGGAATTGGGAGCGCGATCATAAGTGAATTTGGATGTCCGTAGGTCATTTTGGAGTCATTTGGCTAAAGATAGGAATTTGAAGGTTTTTGGGAAATCCGACCGGAAGTGGAAGTTGTGATATCGAGGTCGGAATGCGATTCCGGATGTTGGAGCAGGTCTGTGATGTTGAATATGACTTGTGTGAAAACTTTGAGGTCAATCGGACGCGATTTGATAGGTTTCGGCATCGGATGAAGAAGTTTGAAATTCTAAGTTCTTAAAGAAATGGATTTGAGTGCGAATCGTGATTTCAGCGTTGTTTGATGTGATTTGAGGGCTCGAGCAAGTCCGTGTCATATTTTGGGACCGGTTGGTGGAATTAGACGGGGTCTCGGGGGCCTCGAGTGGATTCCGAGTGGTTAATAGATCAAAGCTGAAGTTGGAAAAGGCCTGGTTTTGCTGTCATCTGGTGTGATCCGCACCTGCGAGGTTTTGGCCGCATGTGCGAGTGTGGCTTGGCTTGGCTGGGAACCGCTGGTGCGATGAATTTTCCGCACCTGCGAAGCCGCAGGTGTTGGCAGTGGGGGCACATGTGCGACTTGGCTGGAGTTGAGGGAAACCGCAGGCGCGAGTGGTTTTGTCGCACCTGTGAGATCGCAGGTGCGGAGGAAGGACCGCTGGTGTGAAAAATGTCTGGGCAGAATGTTTTAAAAATCGAGTTTGTGCCTTTTCTCTCTCATTATTCATTTGGGATAAGCGATTTTGGAGAGCTTTTCAAGGGCGATTTCACCAAGCATCAAGAGGTAAGTTGTTTCTACTTGTTTCTAAGGTTAAATACAAGATTATTACATAGATTTGGTAGTGGAAATTGAGGAAAAATTGGGAAATATTGAAGAAACCTAGAATTTTTGGGTTTTACCCAAAATTGAGTATGGAATGTAGAGTAAATTGTATATTTCAGTTAGTAAGGCTATGGGTAGAACGTACCTTCGAGAAATTTCTGATTCCGGGCACGGGGCCGAGGGCATTTTGGTCATTTCACTGAGCGGGGTTGGGAAAGTATATAATTTGAACTTGTTGTGAGTATTAGGATGAACTTTCATTGCCTTGTCATTTATGTGGTAGTTTCGGAGCGTTATGCTTCCGTTGGAGTCATCGGAAGGGCTTGGAAGCCGGTGTTGGAATTTCGGAGCAAGGTAAGTCTCGTTTCTAACTTTGTGAGGGGGAATCGTCCCCTTAGGTGACTTAATTCACTACATGCTACTATCTTCGGGGGATACGTACGCACGAGGTGATGGGAGTCCGTGCGTACCTACTATTATGCCATGTCCGGGTAGCCTAGGACCCACTAGCATGCTTTGTGTGTGTACCTGTAACCCTGCCAGCATCATTGAACTGCTAGTATGACCGAAAACGTAATTTAATGTTTAAAAGAAAGCTAGAGTTCATATTGTTAACCTTCTAAAAAGAGAATTTTTTTTTCGCTGTAAATATATGTGTACCTGGACTAGGTTGTATCGAGGAATACATTAAACTTGACAAATGAGTTTCAAAACCTATATTTCATACTTCTTTTAATAAAGATTTTACCACTTTCCTGAGAAAAACGGTTTTCTTGATAAATTATGAATTCATTATGTGGATATGTGTAACTTTGAGTGCCTGAGTCGCTTGAGTGATTTCCGAGCAGGAATACCCTGTATTGTGTATGTATTCTTATGAGCACCTGAGTCGCATGTATGATTGGCGAGCAGGCTAGCCATATTATGTTAACCGCGTCGCATGACCGATTCACGAGCAGGGCAGATAGATGCATCTATGGTTCGAGCTGGTCCACCCCTCGACAGTGCACAATTTATTATTGTTGGTTCGTGCCATTCGACCCTCGGCATTGCTTGCGCATGATATTTGCTCTGCGTAGTTGCTTTGAGATTTGCCTGATTATTGGCCTGAAATGTTAAATTGTCGTTTGAAATGAAAAAGACTTAAAGTTATTAAAAATACTTTTGGAAGAAGTTGTTCCTTCCGTTGATTTATTATTATTTGATTAAATCACCATGTTGATTAATTTTGAATATGACGACGATATAAAGTTTTAAATGTGAACGAAACTTAAGGATGTCTACATCCTGTTTTATGAACTGCCTATGATAAAACCCATGCTTAGCGTCACTCTTAAATATTTTAAATGGACCTTTAGTAAGTGTCTAAATTGACCTCTCGTCACTACCTCTCTGAGGTTAGGCGGGCGACTTACTGAGTACACGTTGTTTTGGTACTCATACTACACTTGCTATGCATTTTATTGCACAGGTACTTACAAAGGAAATGTGGAGGATTTGGAGACTCAGGCGAGCTGAATCTTCCGGAGGCGATCCGGAGCTGACAGAGTCACCTTTATACTGTATCTATTTCATTTTAAATTTCCTCGTCCAGTTGTATTTGGGACAGGGTTTGTAATGATTGTATAAATTCTTAGAAATAGCTCATGTACTTGTTACACCGGGTTCTGGGATATGTATTGGGATAATTGTTTAAGTGAAAATCTTAGAACACTGTTTTTAAATAACAGAATTTATTTGCTGTCATTTTCAATTTGCGAAAATTTATTTACTTAATTATGAAATGCAAGAAAAGGTAACGGTTCGAAAATGTTAGAACATGAATGTATTCAATTAATTAAGGATTTGGCTTGCCTAACAGTGGTGTGCTGCGCCATCACGACCTGTGGATTTTGGGTGGTGACAAAAGCCCTCGAAGAATCACCCAAAACCGAGTTCTAGAAGTCAAAATATGTTTAAAATGGTAAAACCCCGATTTTGCAAACTTATATTCTGCCCAGGTGCTTTTTGAATCGTGATCGCGGGAATCGAGGCGTGATCGCGTAGAAGGAAATGGCTATTGATGTAAGATGTGCTCCGCGATCGCGGAGAATCTTATGAGATCGCGTGTAAGGGGCAGGCTGGCTTCTGCGATCGCGGATGGAGTTATGCGAACGCGGTGAAGAAATTTTAGGGGACCAGTAGGGACACATTGCGATCGCTAAAGAATCACTGCGATCATGATCAAGGAAATGGGAAGGGAAAACAGGACACTATGCGATCGCGGCTTGGGCTACACGATCGCAAAAGAGGGCAACAGACACCCCAAACAAAAGTTCAAAAATGGACGAAAATGGCCTGAAACTCATCCGAAATGCACCCGAGGCCCCCGGGACTCAAAACCAAATATAGACACAACCTCAAAAATATCCTACGAACTTATTCGAGTAATCAAAACACCAAAATAAAATCATAAATATCGGATTAAACATCCAAATCCATAAAAATTCGCAAAACTTCTTAAACTTCAAATTTTGCATTTAAGGTCCGGATCACGTCAAACTAAGTCTGTTTCTTACCAAATTTCACAGATAACACATATAAGTCATATCGAACCTGTACCGGGCTCCGGAACCATGATACGGGCCCGATATCACAAGTTTCACCTCAAATTTCATTTTCAAAAACCTTTATATTTTTCAGAAAATGATTTTCTTTAAAAATTCATTTCTCGGACTTGGGACCTCGGAATTTGATTCCGGGCATACGCCCAAGTCCCATATTTTCTTACGGACCCTCCGGGACCGTCAAATCATTGGTCCGGGTCCGTTTACCAAAAACGTTGACCAAAGTCAACTTTATTCAAATTTCTAATGCAAAATTATCATTTTTATCAGTTTTTCACATAAAGGCTTCCCGTCTACACTCACGGGCTGCGCACGTAAATCAAGGTGAGATAGAAGGAGGTTTTCACGACCTCGAAATAAAAAATTAGCTAGAAATATACGAGATGGCCTTTTAGGTCATCACAATCTTCCCCTCTTAAATAAACGTTCCTCCTCAAACCAGCCAAGATTCACCTTGAACTCATCCAATCACCGATGGCGCTTCCAACACACACCCGCGGGTGATCCCTCGTCACCCCAACCTACATAAGCCTGATGACACTGATGCGATACTAAATTGCATAGTCTAGCATGTGATATACCTTACATTTGAAGTGCTTTAATGATAAAAAATATACTTGTTAGGTGCTTAATGGAGTTTATTTCATGTGTATGTGAATTGGAGATGGAAACGGAGCTAAAGGGATGCAAATACGTCGAAAATATGCAAAAGGAGACACCCGGGCGATAGCCGGGCGTTTGCCCCCTAAAGCCGGGCACCCCCTGGCGTTAGGGGGGCGTTTGCCCCATAAGGCCAGGCACCCCCAGGCGTTAGGGGGGCGTTAGGGCCCAAACGCCAGGCCTGCCCTGGCCTTAAGGGGGCGTTTGGCCCCAAACGCCCGGTGTCCCAATTTCGGCCAGATTCGAGTTTTGACGAGTTTAAGTGTTTCCCGGTTGAAATAGAAGTCTCCTACATGGTTAGGGTTGGCCCAAAAACATATAAATAGACCCCAAACAACACAACTAAGAGAGACGGAAGGATTCCACAAGACAACACCATAGAAGTGACAAACATCGATTTCTACGTCTAGTATTCTTTACTTTGTATTTCAATTATGCAATTCCTTTTAGTTTTGGTTATCAATAGNTTATAAGAAATATCCAAGGAAGAATTCACCAACGGGGGAAACCATAACCATAGACCCTTTATTATCATTCTTACATTAACTTGTTAATTCATTGCTAGTTTATTATTATTGATTATAGAATTAGTTAAACATCAATAAATTGATATTCAAAGTCTTGAGAAACTTGATTAAACATCAGTTTAGTATTTTATAAACTCAATTGATACGTCAATTCCCTGTGGGATCGACTCTGGGCATAATACCCCAGGATTATATTTGCAACGCCCGCTTAGTCTTCTACAAGACATAGTTGAGCGAGATCAAATTTTGGCGCCGTTGCCGGGGAATTAACGATATTATCAATTGAGTTGAAAGAAATTCAAAATTCTGAAACATAATCAATTTTCTTTAAAATTTTCGTTTTCACATTAAATGTTTAACGTTTGCTAAGTGTTGCAGGT
>ML434966.1:0-21951 GCA_005239525.1 Nicotiana knightiana | reverse complement strand
ATGCCTGGCTCATACGGAGCCCATAATCATATTTAAATCCATCCACAAACATCGAGTCTACCCTGCTCGTACCAAACTAAGATAATAGCATTTACCTGGGTCCATATTAACCCACTTTCTCTCATAATACGCGAGAACAACCATCATAGCCGTGACAAACACCCCACAATCCACAACCAAATGAACTGAACGCCTTCCAGGCATAAATTCCCAAATAAACAATATTGCACTCCTTTATACTCAGTCCGAATCTTCAATCCATCAAGTGACTACATGTCACATTTATACAATCCTTTCGCGGTCATGCTTCCACGACCTTCCACACACGGCAACAAGTCTGCGCATCTGCATCCCCGACCACACTAATACTGTAAAACACATCAAGAACCCATGACCAGGGTACAAAGCCTCTTCCACCGAATACCAATCTCAGGTGACACTGAAGATAACACCAGCTTACTCTGAACTTTCAAATCACTTTTTCTTGCTCTTCCGAGCTCATGACATCCTTATTAACACCGAACCGCAATCTCGATTCTTACTCCCAATTGCACCTAACATGCCAATATGAGGTAGCGCAAGAATTCCATCATAACTTCTGAACCACCAATAGGGGTGAACACTTCATCATATAGAAACCTTTTACTTAACTCAATTCAAGAGTACCATCTCAACACACGAGTGAATTCCCACAATCACCCAACATGCAAATCCTTAAGTAGTAATCTATACCACCATAACCCTTCCGGGATTCGTCTACACCTGACATGTCATAGCACTCAAATGCTCCCACATGAAATCTATTACGACGGACGACAAGCCCCGCACACACCGGCACAAACCACATGCATAACTTAATCACACCAAAGGAACTGATCACTACTGTAAATGTGCCATTTCAAACATGGCTAATCAATCTATCTTCTTTTAATCATCTTCAATTGCCTCGGGAATAATATAAACTTCCTTCAACTCATAGCAAACTCAACCCTCACTCATCCCGAGTGACCTTGATTCACGAGACTATGCTGCCTAAATCCTGCAACCCGTCTCATACCCTCCTAATAATCTTTCTACAACCCGGAGTTTGTTTCTCTCGCTCTTCCAATACTATCCTGCACGCTGAAACATATCATTGAACAGTCCAACCATCTTCCATTTTCTCAGAAATTACTCTGCAAAAGCTCGATTCTCGATCATACTGCTGCATGAAACCCTTACACATCACGTCCTTAACTTTTGAACTCACTAGGACCGCTATTGAGAGTCACCCACTCTGACTGGCCCCGAATACAATCAACTCCAAGTCTCTTCTAGCACATGAACACCCTTTTCAATGAAACACGTGACCGAGTCACTATCCTTACAACTTTCCCATGCCTTAAGCATAAATTCTGAATCTTCCAAAGCCTAACCCTGGCCCGACCGGGCCAACTTTTGCACACATTCATCAAATCCCACGCACAATCACCATTTTACTCCTTTCCCTTAGCTGTAATAACTTGCCAATATGCCGACAATCCGCAACCTTATGATAGCACAATCCTGCAACCCAACTGCAGATGGTGGGATTCCCCCACTTAGCCCGATCTACTCCTTGAACCAATCTAGACCTTGTCGAGATCCTTTCTACTTTGATAATGCGATCTTGCTCAACCAATCCATCCAATTCTTCCAAATTCTCTTGCATCATTCACACATTCTGCCCCCCTACCGAATAGCTACTAGAACCCCTCACAGAGACCTGCCAACCATACCACCGCTAACCTATTCACAGGAGATAACCCACCTGTGGAAATCACCCGCGGACACCTTCCAACGACGCCGTACTGCACACCCTCTACAACATCAATATCCCATCCTAAGCCTGTTCCCATTCACCAACTTTACTAGTCTGCCCGCTCCTCATGGATCCATTAAATGCGTGACAATATCTCCTAATCCCAAGATATGTTGTCGCTCCCCCACTTTGCGACTGCTCGACTTCCACTTCTTACACCTGGCCTCCTAGAGATGGAACCACTGCCTAGCCTCACTTTAGGACCGTGAACAACTAATCTTTTACCACACCGAAAATTTTAGTGTAAATATTTCTTTTAGGTCTAATCTTAATATTTTAAATTTTTATCTTACTCTTAATAGGTTTTATTTAAGAAAATTAAAAAAAAAATATTCACATTCTTAGAATATAAGATTTTTTCCTATGTTTAAATAGAAGAAATTATATATAACTTGGTTTCTTTTAATTTAAATGTAAGTTATAGTAATTTTTTTAGTATAATTTGAACCTTAGTGTAAATAGTGAATTTTTTTATTTATATAGTCCCTTTAAAGTTTAAAAGTGTATGTGTATATATATATACATGTGTATTTTATCTTCTTTTATTAAAAAAAAAGGGGTTAAAAAAATTATTAATTAATTAAATAAATAAATAAAAAACAAAAAAAAAAGAATAAAAATACAAATAAAAATAAAATAAAACCTCTCAACTCCCCATTTCCCCACTACACTCATGTCTTATCCCCACTCTCACACCACACTCCCGTATTCAACCCCACTTCCCCCACTTTTCTCACCATTTACTCACATCAGTTATACAACCCACACATCTATATATTTTGGACTTCACAAATGAAAAGGGATCTTCTTTTTTTTTGGAGATACAGTCTTGTCGCCCACCATCTTCATTTCTGTCACACCCAATTCCAAAATCTCGAACCCCCAGTTCCCAAAAATCAAAGACCTTCAAAGATCATTTTCCCAATTTCAAACACACACTCACAGAAACCAAAAAAATAAATTAATTCCACACCACCAAGCCGCCACCCACCACCTCCCAAATCAGCAACCTCTTTCACACCACAAAACCAGTCAAAATCCCAGCAACATTTAGCCATGAAACCTGCTTGAAACCTCCGTGAAACAGTCCGATCTTCTCGCCTGAAGTCGCCGTTCGAAAGCTCTAATCATTGGTTCCGGTTGGAGTCGCCGGCGAAGTTCTCTGTGCGCGGTCTGTATTGTTCGAGTTCTCTCGATTACATCGTTGTATTCATCTTCATGTATATAAAAGGTCTGTCATTTTGTTCTAATTCAATCCTTGGTTGCTTTGCCGTATTTGTCATTTGTTTTGGTTGTCCATTTAGATCATACTGTTTTAATGTATACTGTGGATATGATTAATTATTATAATCGGTCTTGTTTTGAAATTGTTTTTCAGTTTTCAAACCTTTAACATATGGGTCAAAATTAATTCATAGTATTTTGTTTGGACTAGGAGTTTGGAGTTGCATTTTAATTGGACTGTATGATAATGGGTTTTGTACTGAAGATTCTTTTTTTAGAAGAACATGAATCCGACTTTCATGTCATCTAATCACTGTTTGGTATGCCTGCTACTGCGGGTGATGTATCGTTAATACTATTTTATTTAATCTTATTACTGGAATGTTTCATTTCAAAAGGGTGTCTGTTTGTTTTGATTCATTGTCAGTTTTCACTTTTGTGATTATGAAGAGTATTTTGGTTGTCTTAATTTAATTTAGCTTACATATTAATGGTTCTTTTTTATTTAACTCTTAATTTAAGGCTTTAAGGTTTATTTCTCTGTAAATAGGTAATAGGTGTAAATAAAGCAAGCCAAGTATGATTCAATTCACTTGTTATTGTAATTAATTGTCGTGATTATGTACACGTTCGCGTGACACGATTACGATTTTGAAAAAAGTGAATATTCGTAGAAATACTTTTTAGGTGCTCATTTTAATTTACTATTGTGATTGTGTACACGTTCGCACGACTTTGGCCAAGTTTTTTTTTTCAAATAATTAAGCGTGACCAATTGTGGACACGTACGCGTGACATAATTTAAACGCCGATTTTCAAATAAATTTAAAGTACTACACTTAGAATTTTAATAATCAAAGTATACGTTCACGTAACTTTGAATAACTCTTCTAGTAACTAAAAATATACTTTTTTCTCAAAATTGTGTATACGTTTACGTAACACAAATAAAGATTAAAATGAACACTCGTAGAGATACTTTTAGGAACGGATTTCTAAAAATTATCGGAATTACGTACACGCCCGCGTGACGCGATTTCGGTTTTTTGTTTGACAATAAAACAAAAAATACGCGCTTGCGCAACTTTGGTTATCTATTTAAATAAATTCAGTGACGAGAATTATGTACATGTCCGCGTGACATGATTTTTGACACATCCCAATTTTCACGGGTTTACGCATACGTGACCCGTCTCAAAAGAACTCTTTGAATACAAAAGAATAATAAAAGCGGTAAAGAATATAAAAAATGCACATATGTATAAAAGCAGTAATTAAACAATTTAGGCCAAGTTTAATCATTAAGCGACCGTGCTAGAACCACGGAACTCGGGAATGCCTAAAACCTTCTCTCGGGTTAACAGAATTCCTTACCCGGATTTCTGGTTCACAGACCATTTAAACATAGTTAAAATTCCTCGGTTTTGGGATTTCTAATAAATAAATGGTGTCCCGGAACACCGTAAAAAATCTGGGTGGCGACTCTGAATAAATAAAATAAATCCCAAAATCGGATAATGTCACTTAAAGTGGAAAAACTCCCTTATCCCACTCTTGGCGAGTGAAAAAGGAGGTGTGACAAGGACCATTCTCTGTAGCTCTCAAACCAGCAGATCACCACGACTTCAAGCTCTCCGAAGATTATCTTTCTCTAGCTGCCTTCATTATCAACACTTATCCGGTACTGAACCACCGCCCTCACGGTCTCTGCCAACCGCATTCTTCAATACTTCTTCTCAATACTCTAACCCCACGCAACCGAAGAAACTATAGCACCGACAAACTTAACACTGCATTCGACCAATGACGACGACTTCACGTCACAGGTGCATATCCCACCTCATTGAAGACACCAAGTCTTACTACTTTATCAACCCCAACCGGACCATTCATAACCCAAATGCCTTTCCCCTGCCGGAACTAAAATACCAAAATCTCGAAATCAAACTCTGAGAAGACCTCCCTTCAAACCATTCATCACCCCCAACATACGGGCAAGCATTCTATCATCATATCGACATCGCACGATAACCAATCGCAAGCATCATCACTACCTGAGCATAGCCTTAAGGCTCCCAGAAACACAGCTACTGAGCTGAAACAACATATTATTCTTTTGCAGGTCCATAACAACAGCCCCAACCAATTACACATAGAAACATCTCGAATTATATATGTAGCACCATTCAATTCCTCAAATTTCCTGATTCATTGCAAGCACTTCGCGGCGCGTAAGATTGAGTAGGAATGAACATACGCATACGCCTATAAGGAATCGAATCGCACGATGAGGCATCAAGAAGGGAAGTACTCCTAACAGCCATGTAGCCTCTCGAAGATAAGTACAGACGTCTCTGTACCGATCCGCAAGACTCTACTAGACTTGCTCATGACTCGTGAGACCTACGGGAACCTAGAGCTCTGATACCATGTTGTCACGACCCAAAATCCATAAGGTCGTGATGGTGTCGGACATCATTGTCAGGCAAGCCAATCATTAATCAATTTAAATAATTCCCGGTTTTAACAATTATGAAAAACATTTCCTCTCACTTTATACATATTAACCAAATAAAATCTGTTAAGTAAAACAATGGTTTGAATATTACACTTTAGCAATATATCCCAACACATCCCAGAACCCGGTGTCACAAGTACATGAGCAATTTCTAAGAATTTATACAATCATCACAAGCCTGTCCGAAATACAAATTTGGACAAGGAAATTTTAAAATGAAAATAAATACAGTACGAGGGAGACTCTGTCAGCTACGGATCGCCTCCGGATGATGCAGCTCGCGTAAGTCTCTGAATCCTCCACATTGCTATGAAAGAACCTGTGCAATAAAATGCATAGCAAGTGTAGCATGAGTAAAAAAAATAACGTATACTCAGTAAGTCGCACGCCTAACCTTAGAGAGGTAGTGACGAGAGGTCACATTAGACACTGGCTAAAGGTTGATTTAAAATATTCAAGTGTGACACTAAGCATGATTAACATAGGCAATTTATTAAAATCAAAATTAAATATTATCAACTCCGTTCACATTTAACATTTTATATCTTCATCATATTAATAACAATTAATCAACATGGGTGATTTAATCAAATAACAATTTGTCAACGGGAAGGAACAACTTCTTTCAAAAAATATTTTAATAACTTTAAATCTCTGTCATTTCAATTGACAACTTAAAGTCCCAGACCAGTAATCAGGCAAAAATCATAGGAACTACGCAGTAAATATCATGCGCAGGCAATGCCGAGGGTCAAACGACGCGGACCAACAATAATAAATTGTACACTGCCGAGGATCGAACGGCTCGAACCATAGATGCATCTGTCTGGCCCGCTAGCGAATCGATCATGCGATGCGGTTATACATAAAATAATAAGGCTAGCCTGCTCACGAATCATACCTGCGACCCAGGTGCTCATATGAATATACACAAATACAGGGTCATCCTGCTTGCGAATCATACATGCGACTAAGGCACCCAAAGTTACACATGTTCACACAATAAGTCCACATTTTTATCAATAAAGTAGTTTCTCAGGAAAGTGGTAAGATTCTTCTTAAAGGAACACGAGAAATAACATTTAAATCTTTGTTTTGAAACTCATTTGCCAAGTTTACTGATATTCCAATATAACCCTATCAGGTATACAATTATCCACGGAGGAATCAATTATCTTTCTAGATGATTAAGAAAATGAACTGTAGTCTCCTTCAGATATTCAATTACGATTTCGATTATATTAGCAGTTTAATATTACAGGCAGGATCACAAGTACAACACGTAAGTCATGCTAGTCGGTCCTAGACTACCTGGATATGGCATAATAGCAGCTACGCACAGACTCCCATCACCTCGTGCGCACGTATCCCCCGAAGATAATAGCACATACTTAATTAATACACCTATGGGGACAATTCCCCTTCACAAAGTTAGAAAGGAGACTTACCTCATTCCGAAATTCCATAACCGGCCTCCAAGCCCTTCTGATGACTCCAAATGCCGCACAACGCTCCGAAACTATCCAAACAACGACAAACCAATGAAAATATACTCTAATATTTGCAAAAATTCCAAATTATATAATTGCCCAACTCCGTAAGCTTGCTAGCTTACCGGCTGAACCATCATCATCTGCTTGCTTGGTCACTTTCATGATAAGGCGCTCAGTGAAATGACCAAAATGCCCTCAGGCCCACGTGCCCGAAATCCAAAATTTCTCAAAGATATACCCTACCCATAGCGTTACTAAATCAAATATACAATTTACTCAAATATTCATGCTCAATTCGTGGTAGAAATCCAAAATACAAATTTTTAGGTCTTTCCTCCAAAATCCCAATTTTTCTACTAATTTCCATATCTAATTCATGTATATTCCTTGTATAAATCTTAAAAATATGAAGAAATTACTTACCTAGTGATGCTTAGTGGAAAACCCCTCTTGAAGCTCCTCAAAATCGCCCACATCAATGAAACAAATGGAGGAAATGGCCAAAATCCCATTAAAATAACACGCTGCCCAGGTGACCCTCCTATGCGATCGCACAGCATGCTCCGCGATCGCATAGGCCAACTATGCTGCCTCACAAATTCACTCAGTGCGATCGCAACCCAACACCTGCATTCGCACAGGCCAAAGTTGTAGCCCCCTTATTTCTTCTACTGTGCGTTCGCACATACCTCGTGCGTTTGCTTAGGCCAAGCCCCAGAAGCCCCCAAACACACCCTTGTGCGATCGCACCACAACCCTTGCGGTCGCACAGGGCAACTCCCTGCA
The DNA here is from genome assembly GCA_005239525.1 of Nicotiana knightiana. NCBI lineage: Eukaryota > Viridiplantae > Streptophyta > Magnoliopsida > Solanales > Solanaceae > Nicotiana > Nicotiana knightiana. The sequence goes on along the minus strand of ML434966.1, from coordinate 14,090 downwards.
ACCTCAATTTTTCCTACTGTGCGATTGCACAACTACCACTGCGATCGCACAAGACACAATTCCAGCCCCTCAATTCCTTCTCTACAATCGCACACTATGGGCCGCGATCGCATAGCTTACCAGTGACACCAACAAACAACAGCAGTAGGTAGGGAAAAAATGGTCTGAAACCACTCCGAAACACACCCGAGGCCCCCGGGACCCCGTCCAATCACACGACTCAATCCCATAACCTCACACGGACTTAGTCGAGCCTTGAAATCACCTCAAACAACATCGAAATTACGAATCGCACCCAAATCCCAACTTTATGAACTTGAAATTCCAAACTTCCACATCCGATGCCAAAACCTATCAAATCACGTCCAATTAACCCCACAAAAGTCATTCGACATTACAGACCTGCTCCAACTTTCGGAATCGCATTCCGACCTCAATATCAAAATTTCCACTTCCGGTCGGATTTCTCAAAAATCTTCAAATTTCTATCTTTAGCCAAATGACTTCAAAATGACCTACGGACATCAAAATTCACTTCCGATCGCGTTCCCAACTCCAGAATCACCATACAGAGCTATTTCCAGATCCGGAATCCCAAACGGACATCAACATCATTGAAATGCGCTTCAAGCCAAACTTAGGAAATTTCTTCAAAAATGCTGACTTCCATAATATGCATCGAAACGCTCCCGGATTATCCAAAGCCCGATCCGGACATACGCCCAAGTCCGAAATCATCATACGAACCTGCAGGAACCTTAAAATCCTTATTCGGAGGTCGTTTACTCAAAATTCCAATCTTAGTTGATCCTTCCAACTTAAGGCTTCTGAAATGAGCATTTTCTTTCCAAATCAACTCTAAACTTTCCGAAATTCAATTCCGAACAAACCTATAAGTCATAATACCTGAAATGGAGCTGCTCATGACTTCAAACCACTGAACGACGCGCTAGAGCTCAAAACGACCGGTCGGGTCGTTACAGCTTGATACGAGGTAAGTCTCCTTTCTAACCTTATAAGAGAAAATTGTCCCCATATGTGAAACAATTAATTGTGTGCTACTATTCATGGGGGCTACATTCGCACGAAGTGACAAGAGTCTGTACGTAGCTACTAAAATGCTTAAGTCCGGGTAGTTTAGAATCCAAAAGTATGCTTACGTGCCGTACCTGTAAATGCTATTGATAAACTTAAAAAGGGTTAAACCGTGTCGAACTTGGTGAATATATTTCTAAATTACTAAGCATCAGTTTATTGACTGTTAAAAGAGAAGTTGTCATTTCTTGAATAATTTTCCTCTAATGGAGTCTTGAATTGGCTGTTTGAATGTGTATATCTATGAGTACCTGCTTCGCATGTGTGATTCGCGAGTGGGGTAACTCTTTTCTTTGTATTTAATCACGTCGCATGTATGATTCACGAGCGGGGTAATAGATTCATCTATGGTTCGTGCCGTTCGACCCTCCGGCAGTGCATATTTATTATTTTGTTGGATCGGGTCGTACGTCCTCGGTATTATATGCGCATGCTATTGCTTGGCATTTTTCGTTATTTTAACTGCTTAAATGCCTTGGAAAATAACTTGTCAACTGAAATGATAGAAATTGAAATACATGCATTTATGGAAAGACTTGTCATTTTTTGTAATTTTCTACTATTAAATCTTGATGTTCATGCTTAACCTCATTTTTAAATATAATGTTTGACCCTAGTAAGTGTCAAGTCGACCCCTCGCCACTACTTCTTCGAGATTAGACTGGGTACATAATATTTATGTACTCATACTACGCTGTTGTACTTAATTGTACATGTTCTGAGGTAGGTGCATCTGGTTACCAGTCTGGAGCACGTTCTTGATATAGAGGCAGAGAGTCCACGGTGAGCTGCTTATCCTGATGTCGTTCAACAGCGTGTTGGAGTCTTTTCTTTTGCTTATTCTGTCTATTCTATTTCAGACAGTAGAGAGATGCATTCTTTTGTTTATTCTACTAGATGTCCATATACTTGTGACACTATTTTCGGGTACACATATTGGTGGACTATTCTTTTGGGGATGTACTTATTTAAATTTGACTCCTTTGGATCATTGCAATCTAAATTGTCTTTGTCATTTGCTTTTTCAAATGCTTAGTGATATAAGTTAAGATGTTGTTGGAAAGACTTTTAATAAAATAAATGAGACTCACTAGATGAATTGTGTTGGCTTACCTAACATCGGTGTTGGGCGCCATCGCGACCTAGAGTAGAATTTGGGTCGTGACAATATTATTGATAAATTTGAATGATAAAAGAGTTCTGAGTAAGAGAATAATAGCGTAAGAATACATTAAATTTTAAGCGTAAAAAAATTATATTTATTGATGATTATTAATAGGGTCATAAGCAAGACATTAAGTGAATTTATAAACTAATATAAGATCACATTACAATATAATAATATTAAGTAATAAATAATGCAATAATTATAGGCAAAGAACAAAAAGAGAATATGACTTATTTGAAGTTGAGATGAAAAACAAAGCGGTAGTAAGAATTTTGCTAAAATAATTTGATTTGTTTTTCTCAAATAAGACAGATCACAAAGTTATATGTTTAGTATTCTTTAATATTGTCTATAAAATAAAATACAAACTGCCAAAATCAAGGGGCTGGAATATTATGGTATAGAAAAAGATAACATGTTATCCACTATGAGATCTGAAAAATGATTTCATATCCTGCTTCATAATTAATATCTAATAATTATTTATAAATTATATATAGAAGGTTTACTTTTAATGTTATTTGCACACAATTCAAATAATTCAAATCATAATTTGACGTTGTTTATGTCCGCTCATCGTCAGTGGCGGACCCAGAATTTTGTGCAAGCGAGTTCAATCTTAGAAAATATAACTTTAGTAGTAAAATAATATTTGTCAAGTGGGTTCAAATAAATATTTATACAAAATTTACACAATTTCAATCCTAATTTATACATATGCACAGTATTATTTTTTGGTGGAGCGGGTTCAGTTAAACCTGCTAGTCACCACTTGGGCCTGGCACTGCTCATAGCGCGAGTACTGATACTAGTTGGTAACTAAGAAATATTAGAATCTGTTAAGGCGGATCAATAAGAAATGTTTGCTAATAACGAAGACTTTATTAGCACACATGCTAATGCACCATTAGGAAAAAAATAAAAAATCTGTAGTTTAACTAAATCTAAGGTGCTATAAAGTACTTAACGCATTGACAAAAGTATATGATATTACACAAATATAATGTCTCATATGTTTCAATTATTATAAGTCAAAAACTATATATACAATAAATAGGAAGAAAGTAAATTAGAGGATAGTCTTACATCAACAAATGCACATGAAAATTAGATAGGCAGAAAAATTAGGGATAATGTTAATGAATCAATGTACTAGTTCATACAATAAATGAAATGTTTTGACCATTATAATCTGAATTAATCATCTTAATGTTATGTTATGTCTCACTTGTCATCATTATCTTTTTTCCATAAACATTGCTTAATCTTTGCTTTATAAAAAATCTGTCGCGACCAACTATATAAACATTAAATAAGTATTACACCACTACTTTTAGTTTAAACAATTGAATTTAATTTCAGTAATAAATCGACATACTTTATTCCCCAAATCTGGGAATTTTTCCAATAATCTATCGCACTTATCTTTCCGATAGCCGGAGTTGTGACACACTAGAGTACAGTGACGACTGAGATCTCCACCTTTTTGTTCTATCAGCAAGTCAATTGAAGCTCTATTTTTCAAACTCGGAGCTCCAATTAGGAAAAAATGGGTCGTTCTCGGGCCGTACATCAATCCGCCGATGATGATCCAAGTCAGAGGTCAGTTAAACTATCATTGGCTTATTCAATTTGATTAACGATTTCTTTTTTAAATTTTACTCTATTTGCACCATATTTAGCTATTTCCAGATAGTTCTCGTGTTTTGTGCATGATACTTGAACATGGTGAAGCTACAACTCCATTATTTATGTTGGTATATTGAGCAACCTAAGAGTAGGATACTGACTAAGTGAAAAAGCAAAGAAGAAAGTTATCATTGTTAGGTTATATAGCAAGAGAAGAGTTGGAGATACAAAGGAAAATGAGAGATAGACTGGAAGTCTTTGTTTGAACTTTCAATTGGCTCGATTAATTAACAATGGCATAGCATTGTTGAATTATAATATTAGACACTGATTTTATGAGGAGAAAAGAGAGGTTGAGTTGCAGGTCTTTGATACGGAATACGAGGGTCTTGTTTCTCAATCTCTGTTAATATGAGAAGGAGCTTACTCAAATTGCATAGGATGTAGTGGCGTGTTCTAACTCAGCAGAAGAATCTAGTTTAAATTTCTTTAGCTCTAGCAGAACCGAATAAAAAGCTCCTTGATTGATAATTTAATATCTATTTGAGGTTTTCCTTTTCCTTACATTTTCTGTTACTTTTGATATAAAAGCGTGTATTAGCTGCTATTCGAAATTGTGTTTTCTTGAGAGTTGAGAGGATAGTCCCATGATTTGTTTGCTAATGCGATTCCTAAACAACAACTATGTCACAGTCCCAAACAAGTAGGGATCGGCTATCTGAATCCTGACTAACCATGTTTCTCCATTTAAACTCATCTCATGCCATAATCATTCATAAAAGTACAAGTAAAAAAATAAGTTAAATATATATAAAATAATAGTAAAAAATAATATCAGAAGTTTTCTATAATTTTATTGGCATATAAACCTATGATAAAGATGCTTCTAGAAAAGCATCAGACCTAAATAATGTACTAACATGACTAATACATTTTCCTACTAAGGAGTATTACTTAGACATGGATTCGAAGAAATTGTAGGTGTTTCGAAATAACTTTCTTCCAAATGATTTTAGGTCTACCTCGTCCCATTTTAGCACCTTCACCCCCCATGATTTCACACTTAAATACTGATGCATCTAGAGGTCAAAACCCAACCATTTCAAGCGACCTTATATCATTTTATTCTCAATGCTTGCTACTTGCACCTTGCCAATGTGATCCTAGTTGTTAGAAAAAAGGAAATTGTTTTTAATGAGATACAATAGACCCTTGTGGTCCGTCTCTTCCCCGGACCCCGCGCATAGTGGAAGCTTAGTGCACCGGGCTGTCCTTTTGGACGTGTCATTCTCACTTGCATTAGTGTTTTGTTGCTTAACATCTTAGAGTTAAACTTTAAAAAGTTAACCAAGCTATTAAGCGCATTACTTTTTCTTTTGTTTTCCTTTTCTTCTCTTGGGTCAAACTGACTAATTTTTTGTGTGAATTCGAACATAGAATTTTCAATCTTTTTGAAATAAAATTTACATACTTAGGAACTACATAAAAAATACTATAAGTCACAATAGTTAACAGTTCAAATTAAAAAGTATTTACAAATACCATGGTCAAAGAAAACCTTGTTTGATTCCTCGGATAGTAATAGGTTCCCATAAACTAAAATGGAGGGAGTATTACAGAGTAGCAGTGGTGATAGCCGATGCTTGGGCTCCATTGCTAAATGGCTTACTTAACCTTTTGCTCAGATATAGATCCTTACCTTCTGGTCTAGACCATTGCTTTTCGCAAGTGCATAGACAGTTTAAATTTTCTTGCATTACATATCATGTACAGTTATGTGTCTATGTAAACGTAGTTCCGTACTTATCGTTGCTTCATACAGAGCTGTATATCTCTATGGTTTATTGGCCTGATCTCAAAACTTACTTTTCCCTTGCCCTCTTTAACTCTTTGGTAGGTCAAAGAGAAAAAGGACAATACCAAATGTGGAGAATTTTGATACTGCAGCTGCTGGTATGGTCTTTGAGATTATACATGGGTAATTAGCATCCTGGGGAATGAAAAATTTACAAAAGCAGGATCTCCCCTCAGTTTAAACAAACATGCATTTGACTTGTCAACTAGACACATTCGAACTATTTACTCCGTCTATCTCAAAAAGAAAGTCTTAATTTTAAGAGGGAAGTGTTGTGACATTCTGTATGAAGCAAAAAACTTTCATAGAACCCCCTTTTCTCTTCCCGAGGAAAGCCTTGCAACATTGTGCGTCACAAATTTTAATTCATGGGGAATTCCCTTTTTCTCTTTTTCTCTTTTCATTAAAACATTTTGTTTTATTTTTCTCTCAAAGAAGCACAAGATTCAACATAAGACCAAACATGTTTCTGCAACGAACACTAAACTGTTTAAATTTTAACTGTTTATCATAAATAAATAATTAAGACTATAAATTTAACTTTTCTCATACTAAGGTGCCAAGTCAGATTTCACATGGAGAGAGAGAGTACATAATTCTTTATTCATCACAGTTTGTGGAACAAAATTTTATTTTTACCTTCTATTTCATGTTTCATATTTTTATCTTGTTCATGGCGGAACAGACCGTGTCATAAATTGTTCTAGTTCTTTTTCTTACTTGTGAAAAAAAAAAAAGAACAATTTATGAGTCTTCACTGTAAGTGTGTTCCCACGACATAGACATGCATTGTAACTAGTCCAATTTCTGGAGCCTTGTTTGTTATGCCTGATTTTCTACTCAGATGCTAATCACGAATTAATTCCTGTTTTAAGTTGAACCTTATAATTTGTCTTGTCTCTATATATGAAGGCCAAGTATTGAGTGACGGGAAAAAAGCCTTGTACCATTGCAATTATTGCAATAAAGACATCTCTGGAAGGATTCGAATTAAATGTGCTGTGTGCTCTGACTTTGATCTTTGTGTGGAATGCTTTTCTGTTGGAGCAGAAGTGCAACCTCACAAAAGCAATCATCTGTATAGGGTTATGGTTAGTGACTTCATCTAATTGAATTTCTCATCAAAATGGTGGACTACTTCAGTGAAGTACTTCTCTTATTGTGTTATTCGTATCTATCAACTGAACAGAAATAATTTAAGCCGGTGAAAATGCTTGAAGCAGTCTTTAATTTGCAGCGCTAATTCGGAGTATATTTTGTTCAAAGCTCATGCTCCTCATTGATCTCACATTGCTGAAGCAGATATCATCATCTTGTGTATATCCTAATTGCTTTACACAAGGCTCTGGAAAACAATAAACATTATGGAAGTTGTTGAAGCTGCTGAGTAGATGACATCTTAAAGACCATTTTAAAAAGAAAAAAAAAATTAAAAAGATTGTGCAAGGTGAACTCTATACCTGGTTTTATATCTGAAAGTTGACCACTCAGCTAATATAAAAGGGTTGGTGCAGTCTTCCTGGCTGCTTGATGGTCAGTCATAGTCGTAAGAACTGTTTCTACAATCAATAGTTAATTATCTCCATATCTGCTAGACAAGATGGCTTTTGATCTTATCCTGTTCGTCAAACCGTGCGGCTGTCTGTTGAAACACTATTCATGATTTCATTACAAGCTTCTGGACATAATCCTTTACCTAGTTACTGATAGTGGGCTAAGTTGGATTCATAATGAGATGGAAGATAATAGATAGAAATGATTATGCTCATGAAAAAGGCTGTTCTTACTGCAATAATGAGATGCTTATGTCCAGGAGACGATTTTCATGTGATGGAAGTAAGTTGGATGCTCATATTGATTTTTGATTCTATGTTTAGAGAGGTAGAGTTGAAGTTTACACCTTTTATGTGGATGCTAAGCAATAGTGATTGATATGGTTACTTTGTTGAACTTGTCAAACCTAAAAGCATGGGTTTTGCTAATATGCCCATTGTGCTCTCAAAATAAGAACAAGGTTCTTATGAAGCTGTTGCTCAAGAGTGAAATGCCAGCTTATAATCATGCTTAATTACAAATAATGGGATTAGTAGGTGGTTGTGTGTTCAGTGGATATCAACTTCCTGTCTTAACTGATCAATGATCTTAACCAAAGCAATTTTTCTCACACGTTTACTTTGTGGGAGGAGGTCCGGCTCTTTTGTGCTTCTACTTTACATAGCTATATTCTCACCCTTTTTATAACCTCTTATTTTCTATTGAAATATATGTGTGGGCTATGTACTCAAGGCCTTCTTCTATCAACAGGATAACCTTTCATTTCCTCTTATATGTGCTGACTGGAATGCAGATGAGGAAATGTTACTTCTAGAGGTAGTTTTCTATCTTTCTGCTTGTGTTTAAATACTTCAATTATCATTTATTTCTCTATTCTATATTTTGTTTACAAGTTCTCTAAATGTATCTTAATGATCTAGATCTTTTACATAATTTTTGGAGGATTGCAGATCTCTTGCTTTTAGTTTATCACCTGTCCTCTTTTTCTTTTGCAGGGCATGGAAATGTACGGATTGGCAAACTGGGCTGAAGTTGCAGAACATGTTGGAACAAAAAGTAAATTGCAGTGTATTGACCATTATAATACCATATATATTAATTCTCCTTGTTTTCCGCTTCCGGTAAGTGATCCTCGTAACACAGTGCAGCATTACATCAAAGGCTTCAATATGAAAAGCTGAATCTATGTTCAATCTCTCTAGGACATGTCTCACGTTATGGGAAAGAGCAGAGAGGAACTTCTTGCCATGGCCAAGGAGCAAGGTAAACTCAAAAGCTTTTTTTGTTCGAGATGGATAAACTCTAGAGCTTTTCTTTCTCGTATTTTCTTTTGCTTTTTATATCTCTTAGTCGAGGTATGCAGAAGCTGGCTGGACCCACCATCAGTTAAAAAAAAGGTCTAAGCTTAAAGTCAGATTAGGACTAACTTGAATGAATGGAGCTAAGGGTGTTCGTCCCTCGGTTTAGCTCGGTTTTTAGACATTTTGGTTCGATATTTTTGGTATTCGGTTTCTTAAAATGCTAGACCAATACCATACCTGACTAAATTCGGTATGGTTCGACTTTTCTCCTTTCGGTTTCGGTTATTTTGGTTTGGTCAGCTTGGATAGAGGATTTTAACTCTGTTTTTTGTCTTTAAGAGGTAAAAAAATCATGGATAAAACAATAAATCAAAGAAAGTGTCTTCTAGAACTTCCAATTTCTAGAGAGAGCGAGTTAGAAGAAAGGTATGTGTGATCGTATATGAACTTTTGAACTGGACTACCATCAGTTTTGAAATAAATATAGCTGGGAAACTGAAATTGCTGATTTCTTATTTCTAAAGCCTAGGTGGGAAAGCCAGAAATGTAAGTAGGTAACAAAGGAAAAAGGGGGATAGGTAAAAAAGTAAACCCTATAAGGATAAAGGAAGTAAAATTTTAGGGTTTTTATATTTATATATAATCTAAAATATGTGTATTGTGTAAGTTAGTATGTATTTCAGTATGGTATCAGTATTCTGGTATTCTTTTTTTCTAAATACTGAACGCCATTTTTTTAAACACTTGAACCAAATACCATACCAGATACCGAAATTCGGTATATGGTAAATGATGCACACCCATAGACGGGGCACTGACACTAAAATGGTTTTGCTTCTTAGTTATCTGCTTGGTATGCTTTCTTGTCAGTGCATCAGTTTACTGTGTTCACTGCATAACACAATCAAGCTGTGCTTTCCTCCTACCTCACGTCGGACAGGACGATGTTTACTTCAATTGGCTGGTTCGGCCATTAGTCAAGAGATTGTGTCTGTATTGGGTTATAAACAGAATTTTGGCAGGCTTTTCTTGGACTCTGAATTTTCATTTGATGAATAAAAATTATATAGCAGACCAAGATCCCCTCTTTTATGGCATCAGAAAAATAACAAAAAAGGGGGATAGCCAGAAATATCTGGTTTCTGCATTCTTTCATAGGCCTGTCTGCTCTGCTCCATTTGTAGTCAACAGATATCATCATTTCTTGATAATGGAGTAATGATGCATTGGAGGAAGTACAAGCATATCCGCCATTCTCAGAATCACATTGTCTCTTACTAATTGAATGTTTATTCTTGTTAGGATATGCTGCTCCCCAGGAAGTGAATGTTAAAGAAGAGTCTCCATTCTCTGCAAGAATCAAGTATAGTCGGGTTTGTTCCAAATAAAAGCAAGTTTCATAATTTCTGTTCTCATACATTTGGACACGTATTTTCAGGATGGAAGATCAACGGGAAGAAAATTCAGCTGGACTTGCCTCAGGTAGTTTAGCTTCTGGCACAAGTTGCTACCTTTATGATCATTCCCAACTCAGCTCCCATTAAAAAAAGAATAAAGTAGAAATAAATTTTCTCCCGATGTCCTGCAGAGGCAGTAATATATGTATAATGTGTGTGAGTGTACGGAGAGAGCGATGGCGAGAAAATTAGTATACCTTCGGTTTATGGTGGCATATGTTCACTTACTTTCTCTATCATGTCGGATTTGGTTTCAGTTGGAGGTTCTGCTTCTGATACATTGACAGGAGCTGGAAAGAGGACATCTGGCGTACTCCACAGTAAGGAGAATCATGATAGCATCAAAGTGGAAGGTATCAACTGCTCTAGCATTAGAGCACAGAAAATAGTGGTGCTTACTGTTCGTGCACCATTGTTCGATCATGCATTAGGGTGTTCACTTTAAAATTCGGGTATCCATGTACTAGTCTTATAAAGTATGATTATTTAGTACTACTTCTTGTTGAGTGATGCTGTTCATAAATATTTTGAAAGCCAAATATGGCAAAGAAAGTTTTGCAAGTACATGCTTATTCCAAATTTCTACTTGATTGTGAATGGGAGATTCCATATCATTGCTGTAGTACTTAGATTTGATAATTTCTTTACAGTACACGTGGTAACTTTTTTATCTGAGAGAGAAATGCTAAGATGTTTTTGTTGTTCGACTTTAGGTTGTCCTGCAGACAGGAGTGTCGGAGAGAAAAAGCCTAGAACTGCAATGGATGAGGGGCCTTCTATGACAGAATTGAGTGGTTATAATTCCAAGAGAGAGGAGTTTGAAATTGAATACGATAATGATGCTGAGCAGATGCTGGCTGATATGGAATTTAAAGAGACAGATAGCAACGCTGAACATGAACTGAAACTGCGGGTATTGCGTATATACTATAAAAGGTAAGTAATCCTCACAGAACTGTGATGCTTGCTGGTAGAACCACCTATATTTTAGTTTTCTCGGGGATCTTGTGGATGAATAGTGGGCTTCAACTTGCCTTGAGCAACATAGCAATTTTGTAAAATTTTAACTGTTCCCTTCTGTGACGCACTTCTCTTCTGTCTGAAAAATAGATTCCATTCGACGTAAGTTTCTGTTGTCCGTATGCATTTTCAGTTGTCCTCAGATTGAAGGTAGTTCAATACCCTGTTGACATCTCTCTGGGTCTGGTTGATAATCTTCCCGTGATTGTGGTTTGGGGGGGGGGGGGGGCAGCGAATCCCTGTTAGGCGCTTCTGGTGCATCATGTTGTCGATATGGATTTTTGAACTATGTATTCATGAGAAAATGTATCTATTGAAGGAAATTATATAGTACAATCAGCAATTGTCTATGCTAGTTGCTCTGATCTCCTAATTAATGGCTCATGAAACCCTTAATTCGTGTTAGTTTGTGGAATTCTTCAATATGTTAATGTTCTGCAGGCTTGATGAGAGGAAACGTAGGAAGGACTTTATTTTAGAAAGAAATCTACTTCATCCTGACCCTTTCGAGAAAGACCTCACCCCAGAGGAGAAGGACATCTGCCGTTGCTACAGGGCGTTCATGCGTTTTAATTCAAAAGAGGAGCATGAGGATTTCCTGAGGAGCATCATTGAGGAGCACCGGATGGTAAAACGAATACAAGATCTTCAGGTTAGATGAAAAGTCTTGCTAATAGCATACCTCCAGAACGATGATCCTCTTTTCTGTGCTCTTTGGAATCTCTTCGGAATGAATATAATACGTATACACATATTGGAACATTAATAACTCATAATCGTGTTTTGTTACACATTAAAACGTCATGTTCCAGTACTAATATATTGGGAATGTGAAAAACACAAACTCAATGATATGCAAAATTTTAAAAATAATGTTTTATTACTTTTAACAGTTGATCTTATAATTTAATGATATACTCAGTAAGCTTTTTGTATTTGTGAGAAAGCACGGGAGAAAATAATATATTATATCTTGTTTATACAATGATACAATGAACCCTATATATAGATAATACATGCCCTACTCCTAATACATATAGGATTAAGGTTAAGGTTATTTACTCCTAATTGGCTACTATAAACTAACACTCCCCCTCAAGCCGGTGCATATAAATCAAATGTACCGAGCTTGTTACATATATAACTGATACGAGGCCCAGTGAGGGACTTGGTGAAAATATCAGCAAGCTGATCATTCGACTTCACAAATCTTGTAGCAATCTCTTTTGAAAGTATCTTTTCTCTGATGAAGTGACAATCAATCTCAATGTGTTTAGTCCTCTCATGGAACACTGGATTTGATGCAATATGAAGAGCAGCTTGATTATCGCACACAAGTTCCATCTGGCTGATGTCTCCAAATTTTAACTCCTTGAGCAATTGTTTGATCCAAATTAGCTCACATGTTGCCATAGCCATTGCTCGATATTCTGCTTCTGCACTAGATCGAGCAACTACGTTTTGTTTCTTGCTCTTCCAAGACACCAAATTGCCTCCTATTAAAACACAATATCCAGACGTAGAACGTCTGTCAGAAGGTGATCCTGCCCAATCAGCATCTGAGTAACCAACGATATGCTCATTACCTCGATCCTCGAACAATAACCCTTTTCCTGGAGCCGATTTTATATACCGAAGAATGCGGACAACTGCATCCCAATGGCTATTACACGGAGAATCCATAAACTGACTTACAACACTCACAGGAAAGGAAATGTCAGGTCTGGTTACTGTGAGATAATTTAGTTTACCAACCAGTCGCCTATATCTTGCAGGATCGCTGAGCGGCTCCCCCTGTCCTGGCAGAAGTTTAGAACTCGGATCCATCGGAGTGTCAATCGGTCTACAACCTATCATTCCTGTCTCCTCAAGAATGTCTAAGGCATACTTCCGTTGTGATATCGCAATACCTGAGCTAGACTGAGCGACTTCAATACCTAGAAAATACTTTAGTTTGCCAAGGTCCTTAGTCTGAAAGTGTTGAGAGAGATATTGCTTCAATTTAGTAATACCATCCTGATCATTGCCGGTAATGACAATATCATCAACATAGACCACCAGATAAATACAGAGACTCGAAGCAGAGTGCCGATAAAACACAGAATGATCAGCTTCACTCCGAATCATGCCAAACTCCTGGATAACTGTGCTGAACTTACCAAACCAGGCTCGAGGAGACTGCTTTAGACCATAAAGTGACCGGCGTAAGCGACATACAAGGCCATGAGACTCCCCCTGAGCAACAAACCCAGGTGGTTGCTCCATATANCTAGAGCTGAAGTTTTGTCTTTTGTAAATGGGGAACTTCAACATACGGGCTGAAGTTCCCAAGTTATAATGACAACAACTTCAGCATACGGAGCTGAAGTTCCCCAATTTACAAAGACAAAACTTCAGCTCTTTTGTCTTTGTAACTGAGGAACTTCAGCCCCGTATGCTGAAGTTGTTGTCTTTATAACTTGAAAACTTCAGCTTAACTGGTGAACTTCAGCTCAGCGAGGGAAAGGGGAGCTGAAGTTATTTAAAAAGTGGGTATAAATTAAAAGTTTTTTAAAAAGCGAGTATAGGTTAAATGGGGGCGACCAAATAGGGTGCCCCGCGCAATTTTTACGTAAAAAGGGTACCAAAAAGGGTCTAAGGTCTATATATATGGTACTCCCTTTTATATCTTACTAGTGTTAGTACCTGCACACGATACACGGATAATTTGACGAATATTAATCTTATAAAATTATGATCTATTATATTATATTATTTTAATAAATATTAGTTATATTTTATTATTTAATATAGTGTGTAAAAATATAACAAAATCTATATAAACTCAAAGGATACACATCATATAGTAATAGATAAATTGTTTGTTCCTTATTTATTCGTATTGTCAAATTAGCGCTAGTTAATACTATACATTTACTAATGTAACTTTTAATTAAGTTGTCAATTGGCTTAATATTTTGATGCTATTTCTCTTTATATATATATATATATATATATATATATATATATAT
>ML434965.1:103333-131360 GCA_005239525.1 Nicotiana knightiana | reverse complement strand
TGCCTAACACCTTCTCCCGGGTTAACAGAATTCCTTACCCGGATTTCTGGATCGCAGACAATTTAAACAGAGTCAAAATTCCTCAATTTGGGATTTAAACCGGTGACTTGGGACACCAAATAAAATATTCCAAGTGGCGACTCTAATAAAAAATAAAATAACCCCATTTCGAATAATGTCACTTTAATTGGAAAAACTCCCGTACCCCCTTTGGGGCGTATAAAAAAGGGAGGTGTGACACTCAGCACCTTGTCTTAGGCTAGATTTATCCCACTAGCTCCAACCACATCTCAGGCCGAGGTGGAGCACAAACTCCCGTCGCCCGTACCACAGAGCAGGGTTCAAGTTGACCAGGTTCCAGAGATTTTACCGATGCAGCTGGTAGCTTCAGTTTAGCCCGAGGTTAGGGCAGTAGTTTTTGAGGTGGAGCAGCTCAGACTTGAGAGGTACAAGAAGTACCACCCTCCTACATTTAGTGGATTGGTGTCAGAGGATGCCCAGGGTTTTCTAGAGGAGTGTCACCATATTCTCCGTACTATGGGTGTAGTGGAGTCGAGTGGGGTTTCTTTTACTACATTTCATCTTAGAGGAGCAGCCTATCAGTGATGGCGTGCTTATGAGTTGGGTAGTCCGGCCGAGGAAACTTCACTTATATGGACTTAGTTCTCGAATATGTTCTTGAGGGAATATGTTCCCCAAAGTCTCAGAGACGCATGTTGCGTGGAGTTTGAGCAGTTGCGCCAGGGTTCTATGAGTGTGTCAGAGTATGCAGTTCGCTCCAGTGATTTGGCCCGACATGCACCAGCCTTGGTTGCTACTATGCGAGAGAGGGATCGTCGGTTTATCGAGGGACTCCACCCCAATATCAGGCTTATATGGCCCGGGAGTTGGAGATAGATATTTTGTACCAGCAGGTATTGATTATTTCTAGGAGATTGGAGGGTATTCTTGATCGGGAGAGAGAGGAAAGGGCGGCCAAGAGTTCTCGAGAGTCTGGCACTTATAGTGGTACTCATTCCCCAGCTGCAGTTCGTCATCATAGTGGTTATGTGATTCGCCTCGTTCATTCAACACTTCCCGCCGCCAGTGGTATTCTGGCCCCTTCTAGGCCCCAGGAGCCTTATTATACACTGCCAGTATCTAGTGCGCCTTCTGCATGAGGTGCTTTTAGCGGTCAGTCCAGCAGACCTGGCCCGGTCTAGTCACAACAACCACGCCCTCCGAGAGCTTGTTTTGATTGTGGCGACACTCGCCATATGGTGAAGGATTTCCCCAGACTTAGGAGGAGTGCACCTCCAAAGACTTCTCAAGCACCGCGTGCTCCACCTGGTCCTTAGGCTATGATTACAGTGCCAGCCACCACTCCACCTACTCAGCCATCTCGAGGTGTGGGTGGGGGAGGTAGAAGTAGCCCTAGAGGGGGAGTCCATGCCATATATTATTATCTTTCCGCTCTTACAGAGGCAGTTGCTTTCGACTCTATCATTAAATGTATTGTTCCGATCTGTCATAGAGATGCATCGGTTTAATTTGGTCCATGCAACACTTATTCCTATATGTCATCTTATTTTTCCCCGTATTTAGGCGTATCTCGTGATTCTTTGAGTTCTTATGTTTATGTGTCTACACCTGTGGGAGATTCTATTGTTGTTGACCGTATGTACCGGTCGTATTTGGTTCTTCTTAGTGGTTTTGAGACCAGAGCCGACTTATTATTGCTCAGTATGATAGATTTTGATATTATTTTGGGCATGGACTGGTTGTCGCCCCATTATCCTATTCTTGATTGTCACGCCAAGACCGTGCCACTGGCTATGCCAGGATTACCGCGATTAGAGTGGAGAGGTACCTTAGAGTATACTCCCAACAAAGTTATTTCATTTCTTAAAGCTCAACGAATGGTTGAGAAGGGGTGTGGCACGTATCTAGCTTATGTGAGAGATGTTAGTATTGATACTTCTATAGTTGAGTCAATTCCAGTGGTGAGGGACTTTCCAGATGTATTTCCAGCTGATCTTCCAGGCATGCCGCTCGATAGAGATATTAAATTCGGTATTGATTTGTTGTCGGGCACTCAGCCCATCTCTATTACTCCATATCGTATGGCTCCTCTTGAGTTGAAGGAGCAGTTACAGGAGTTGCTCGATAAGGGCTTCATTTAGCCCAGTGTGTCACTTTGGGGTGCTCCGGTCTTGTTTGTGAAGAAAAAGGATGGTTCTATAAGTATGTGCATTGATTATCGCTAGTTGAACAATGTTACAGTGAAGAACAAGTATCTATTGCCTCATATTAATGACCTATTTTATCAGTTACATGCTGCCAGAGTGTTTTCCAAGATTGACATACGTTCAGGCTATCATCAGTTGAAGATTCGGGAGCTAGATATCCCGAAGACTGCTTTCAGGACTCGATATGGTCATTACGAGTTCCTTGTGATGTCATTTGGGCTGAGCAACGCCCCAACAACATTTATGCACTTGATGCACAATGTGTTCCGGCCCTATCTTGACTCATTCGTCATTGTGTTTATTAACGACATTCTGGTGTACTCCCGAACTCGGGAGGATCATGAGCAGCACCTGGGGCCTGTTCTTCAGACCTTGAAAAAAAAAGTTATATGCAAAGTTTCAAAGTGTGAGTTTTGGCTAGAGCCAGTGGCATTCTTGGGTCATGTGGTGTCGATTTATGGGATCAAGGTGGATCCAAAGAAGGTTGAAGCAATGCAGAGTTGGCCCAGACCGTCCTCAGCTACGGAGATCCGGAGTTTTCTTGGGTTGGCAGGGTATTACCGTCAATTTGTAGATGGTTTCTCATGTATTGCAGCACCTATGACCAGGCTGAGCTAGAAGGGTTCTCCGTTCAGGTGGACACAAGAGTGTGAGGAGATCTTTCAAAAGCCCAAGACAACTTTGACTACAACCCCAGTACTGGTATTGCTTATAGGTTCGGGGTCTTATACTGTATATTATGATGCGTTGCAGATTGGTCTCGGTGCGGTGTTGATGCAGGACGGTAGGGTGATTGCTTACGCATTCAGACATTTGATGGTGAATGAAAAGAAATATAATGTCCAAGAACTTGAGTTAGCAGATATTGTTCATGCCTTGAAGATTTGGCGGCACTATTTGTACGATGTCTCTTTTTGAGACCTACACCGATCACCGAAGTTTGCAGCATCTGTTCAAACAGAAGGATTTTAACTTGCGTCAGCGGACATGGTTGGAACTGTTTAAGGATTATGATATCACCATTTTGTACCATCCCGAGAAGGCCAATGTGGTGGCCGATGCATTGAGTCGCCAGGCGGAGAGTTTGGGGAGCTTAGCATATATACCGGCAGCAGACAGGCCATTGGCGTTAGATGTTCAGTACTTAGCCAACCCGTTTGTTAGATTAGATATTACTGAGCCGAGTTGAGTGTTGGCTTGTGTGGTCTCTCGGTCTTCTCTTTATGATTGTATCAGGGAGTGTCAATATGATGATCCCCATCTGCATGTCCTCAAGGACAAATGTTCAACACGGTGATCCTAAGGAGGCCACTATTGGAGATGATGGTGCATTGAGGGTGCACGACAGGAAATGTGTGCCCAATGTAGATGGTTTGCGTGAGTTGATTCTCCAAGTGGCTCACAGTTCGCAGTATGGATAGTCCGAGCGCACTATTCAGATACTGGTGGATATGCTTTGTGCGTGTGTGATGGAGTTTGGAGGTTGTTGGGATCAGTTCGTGCCACTTGCGGTGTTTTCCTACAACAACAGTTACCAGTCGAGCAATCAGATGGCACCATATGAAGCTCTGTATGGTAGGCGGTGTCGGCCCCCAGTGGGTTGGTTCGAGCCGGGCGAGGCTAGGTTTATTGGGTACAAATTTTGTTTAGGATGCTCTGGAGAAGGTTAAGGTGATTCAGGATCAACTGTGCACAGCCCAGTCCAGAGAGAAAAGTTATACGGATCAGAAGGTTCGCGATGTAGCATTCATGGTTGGAGAGCAGGTCCAGCTCAAGGTGTCACCCATGAAGGGTGTTATGAAGTTTGTAAAGAAGAGAAAACTGAGTCTAAGGTTTATTGGCCCATTCGAGGTGTTGCGACGTGTTTGGGAGGTTGCTTATGAGCTTGCCTTGCCTCCCAGCCTAGCAGGAGTCTATCCGGTATTTCATGTTTCTATGCTCTGGAAGTATCACCGCGATCCGTCTCATGTGTTGAATTTAGCTCAGTCTAGTTGGAAAAGGATTTATCTTATGTTGAGGAGCCGCTGGCTATTTTGGACAGGCAAGTTCAGAAGTTGAGGTTAAAGAACATTGCTTCCGTGAAGGTTCAGTGGAGGGTTCAGCCGATCGAGGAGGCGACTTGGGATACCGAGCATGATATGCGCAGCTGTTATCCTCACATTCTCACCACTTCAGGTATGTTTATATACTCGTTCGAGGACGAACGATTTTTTTGGGAGAATTAGCCCCGACCCCATATTCACTGCTTCCCCAGTAACTTTTCCTACTTATGTAATTTTCCGGGAGGTTTTGCTTGTGGTTTCAGAGTGATTTGGGACACTTAGTCTCTAAAACGGAAGCTTAATTTCTAGGATTTTGACCATAGTTGGAACTGTGTGAAGACGGATCCAGAATGGAGTTTCGTCGGTTCCGTTCTCTGTTGGGTGATTTTGGACTTAGGAGTGTGTTCAGATTGTGAATTGGAGGTCCGTCGCTGAATTAGGCTTGAAATGGCGAAAATTGAATTTTTGAAAAATTTAACCGGGAGTGAACTTTTTGATATATGGGTCGGATTTAGATTCCGAAAGTTGGAGTAGGTCCGTAATTTCAAATATTCTTTGTGTGCAATATTTGAGGTTAATCAGACGTGTAGGTTTCGGCATCAGTTGCAGAATTTTGAAGTTTCAAAGTTCATTAAGTTTGAATTGGAGAGTGATTCATGTTTTTAGCATTGTTTGATGTGATTTGAGGGCTCGACTAAGTTCGTATGGTATTTTAGGACTTGTTGGTATATTTGGTTGAGGTCCTAGGGGCCTCGGGTGAATTCTGGGTGGTTAACAGACCAAATTTGGAGTTGGAAGAATTTCTGAAGCACTGTTGTTCTGGTGTCACCGCACCTGCGGTGGGGTTGGCCACATGTGCTGACTCGTAGAAGAGAGTGTGTGGCCGCAGGTGCGAGTCTAGCTTGTCCCAGATGGGGGCGCATGCGCGAAAAGGCTGGCCTGGGGCACGGCCGCAGAAGCGGAAGGACCTCCGCAGAAGTGGGCCCGCAGGTGCGAGCCCTGGTCTGCAGAAGCGGCATTTTGGCTTTAAGTGGAATCCACACCTGTGATGGAATTTCCGCAGGTGCGAATAAGAGCCCGCATGTGCGAATCGCTGGGCAGAAAAGGCTAAATTCGAGGTTTTATCCCATTTTCAATTTTGGGACCTTGAGAGCTCGAATTTGGGAGATTATTTGAAGGATTTTCAGAGAAATCTATTGGGTAAAGATTCTTTCTTCATTTATGGTTATATTCCACTAATTTATAGTTGATTTTATCATTTAATTAAGGATTTGGATTGAGAAATTTGGAGAAAAAATTGGAAAGTTCTTCAACATAAATTTTGAGTTTTGATTGGGATTTTGATAATGAATTTGAGTAATTTTGGTACGACAGAACTCATGGGGGAATGAGTGTTTGTATTTTGTGACTTTTACCCGATTTCAAGACATGGGCCAGGGTTCAACTTTTTGGGGCGGTTATTGAAATTCTTGTTAAAGTCTTGATTTCATTAATTAGATTAGTTTTTTTTATAGTCGTATTTATGGTATGTAATTATTTTTGGCTAGATTTGGGCCATTCGGAGTCGGATAATCGAGGAAAGGGAATTCTTACTGATTTATTGAGCTTGGTTCAAGGTAAGTGGCCTGCCTAACCTTATGTGAGGGAAATCCCGTTAGGATTTGGTACTGTTGTGATATTCTGTGATATGTGAGCGCCGTGTACGCGAGGTGACGAGTTCGTACACGGGCTAATTATTGTAAAATCCAGTTTTTCACTGAGTATTAACCTTTTACACCTTAATTGAGTTATACCAGCATGTATAGTCATCCTGTTTAGTCTAATTTCGCATGTCTACGTGCCTTAAATACTTATTTGAAATCTGCGCAGCTGTTTAGTTAAATTCCTGCCTTTACTTGATTTGTATCAACCTTAGCAGTAGAATTCGTGTTGTCAATTGCCTTTTTCACCGATTTGTGTTGTGTGTTTACTTTTGGGACTACGAGGCGGTACCTCGGGAGATCCCCCTTCACATTTACTTTAAGACTACGAGGCGGTACCTCAGGAGATCTCCTTGTATATTTACTTTTGTGACTACGAGACGGTATCTCGGGAGATCCCCTGTTGAGTATTTACTTTTGGGACTACGAGACGGCATCTCGGGAGATCCACTGTTGAGTGTTTACTTTTGGGTCTACGAGACGGTATCTCGACAGCGCCCCTGTTGTTTATCTCATTGTATTGTGTTGTTATTTCTCTGTGAATTCTTCCTGTTAAATTCTCACTCTTTCTTCATTTTATTATATCATCTGTCTTATTATTATATCCTAGTAGGGCCCGAACCTGACCTTGTCACTGTTCTACTGAGGTTAGGCCTGACACTTACTGGGTACCGTTGTGGTGTACTCATGATACTCTTCTGCACATGTTTTGTGTGCAAATCAAGGTAATTCTTATTAGCCTCGTTATTAGTAATCAACGAGACTTTGGAGACTTCAAGATATTCTTCCCTCGTCCGTAGACCTCGGAGTCCCCCTCTATTCCGTCATATGTCGTTTACTTTCCCGTATTCTTTTAGACTCTGCTTTTCTTCTGTAGCTTGTGACTTATGATTTTTCGGATTTTGGAAATTCTGTGTATACTCTAGTGCTGGGTTACTTGTACATGCCGAGCGACATTTTATCATTTTTCAGTTATTTGTTGCAGTCTAATTGTTAAATTCTATTTTTATTTCTGTTAATCCGCAATTTGTTAAGCTTGTCTAGTCGTAGAGACTAGGTGCCGTCACGACGTCTTACAGAGGAAGATTTGGGTTGTGACAGTGGCTTTCCCAAACAGGCTCTTATTATATAATTGTTAAATTCTTTTAAAATGGATTTTAGTAAAAATTCAAAAATTGCTCAAAAATTTTATTAGGTGACGAACTTGGATCCAAAGTGTGACATCATCCCAAAAGACTAATCAATTGTGGTTCACATGCAATAAAAAAATTATTGACGTTAAATGAATTACTGCAAAAATCAAAATATCACTGGAATCATTCCTTTAGAACCCAAAACATGAAAAATTTCGTTTCCACTAGTTAAGGAAAATTGTGCTGCAATAGTCCCGCATTGAACAATGACTCATCAAATAAATTTGTTTCTTTGGGATCCAATTGTAAAACAATGAACAAAACAACAACGTGTATATCTCTTTCCATTTTTGGTTAGACGAATTATGACTAGCCTACAGTATAAAGAATGAAGTCAGTAGTGTCAACCCTAGCTTCAACCTTGGGAAAAAATAACCCCATCACAGCCAACGAATGCTCCCCAGTTGCGCCGCCACGAGAAACACCGTAACAGTGGTGGTGGAGATGGTGGTCATCGGAGTATTGTTGTTGATCATCATGATTGGTAGGAGGATGATAATACATCCGTGAAGTTTGAGGGCAGTGAGAGTTAAATCTAGCGGCCATTCTAATTCCTGCATCCAATAGCTCTACGTACTTCCCCATTTCTCTCAATTTTCTTCTACTTACTACTATGGAGAGGAAATTATAAATGAAATGAAAGGAAGAAATGCAAATTAATGAAACTATGTGCTAGATATCGTCCCAAACGTCGATGCCCATATATTGGAAGAGGATTTTGGTTTGAGAGGAGGGGAGTGAGCCTTACTGCCCATTATATAGTTGTCTTTTGGTTTTATCTAATTTCCATGAGCTTTCCTTTTACACGTTTTTGATATTTCTCGTTTCTAAAGTTTTGGTAATTCTAAGAGCTAGAAATAGGGCTCAGTCACCACTTTTTGGTTCTTTAAAAGAATAGAGTATTATTATTTAATAAAAATAATAAATTAATCTCTTAAAAAAGTTAAACTATCCGATAATATAAAAGTCTTCATACTTCAACGTGTATATAAAAATTCGATGCTTCCTTATAATATATTGTTTAGGTTTACCATAAGGGAGAATGGGTTTGGTTGGTTGGTTGGATTGGTGGAGAGCACAATTAATAAAATATTAATGTGACATGTATTCAACGTTTTTGAGCTGCAAAGCAAAGTGATGCTCGAATGTACAATAATTGCTTTCTCCTTTGGAACGGCACATTGGACCAAGTATTTTGAACCTTTCATTCTCAAAAGAAAGTCCCTTAAAGGATGTTGACTTATTATTATTATAGCTTTTCCAAGAAGCATCTTTTTTTTTCTTTTTGTTGTCAATTGAGGCTGGACTATTCTTTCTTTCATATACGACTCAGACTTTTTCACCACTATCGGTTAATCAAATGCATTTAGCAAGTGGAATAAACAAATTCCTTAGGTTAATTAAGTTTTACATTTAACGTAGTTTTACCGTTAGTTAGTACAATATATTGTCATGGAAATGGACGATTTCTTAGGTCAATTAATGATATGATATATATTTGTCTCTATGCATTTCTTCGTTAATTAATAAGTTACAAATCAAGATGCGTGAGCACGAAAGAGCATTACGCCTGTTGGGTTATTTTCAAAAGTGCTTTTCGAAAAAATATTTATGAATAATATTAGTAATTTATGTTTGGCTAATTCGTATGCGAAGTACTTATTGCAATGTTTAATAAGCAAATTGTGTTTGACTATTCTTTCCAAAAAAGTAGTATTGGGCATCAAATTACGAACAAACACTATGAAGGTTTAATTCATAATCAGTATTATTTAAAAAAAATAATTTATATGGAAATTTAAATATTTCCCGTTAGAGTTTGAAATTCTCTTATTGTTTCTCTCATTCATTGAATGTTTGACTTCCCAATACATGGAAAATAGCAAGCATGCACACCCTCTTTCCCATAAGTATTTTTCATCTTTTTTTTTTGGTACTAAAAACGTATATATTTCATATTTCTTCATCTATAGACATATACTTTATTGTGTATTTCGTATATCTTTCATATAATAAGGTCTTCGAAGCCTTAATATTTAAATAACCCTAGACGACGGAACACAAAACCTAATGTATATCTTATCCCTCTTCAAAGCCCTTACTTAGATAAACCTAATATTTGATTGTTTATTCATCTCTTATTCTTCTATGTTCTTCTAAGTGTGAGTGGATAAATTAAGAAATCTACAACAATGCAGTCGAAGAAGAATAGTGGTTCAAAAATATATGTTGTATTTTCTGGTAAAAGGCTAGGGATATACTACTCATGGAGTGAATATTCTCATATTGTTATCAGGGTTAAGCGTAGTATCTTCCGGTCTTTCAAATCTCATGATGCGGCCATATCTGCATTCAACGAATTTGAAAAATCAATTGAAGGTAAAAAAAAATTCAAATCGATGGTGCTTGTTGTATTTTATGGTAAGAAGTCGGGATTATATAACTGTTGGTATGAGTATGTTAATATGATTGTTGGAGTCAAGGGTAGGGGTATGCATTCGATTTATCGATTCGATTTTGACCCTTATCGATAATTACTTATCGATTATCGATTTATATATATGCTTATCGTTATCGTTTCAATAAGGTTTTGATTTTTTATTTATTTCGATTTATCAATTTTTGGGGCTTATCGATTCGGTTATCGATTACACCAATAAGAAATTTTGCGGGATTCCACCAGTAAGAAAATTTGCTAGCTCTAAGCGATGTTGTCATGTTTAGTACCCTTACTTAATATATGTATACTATGTGTAAAACATATATAAATAGTGGATAGTTAATAGAGATAGATGATTAATCACTACTGTATCATACAAAATGATACTACGATTAATTAATTTAATTCAAACAGACTAATTATTATTCAGCTCCTTACCTAACTGACCAAAAGAACTTCTACCAAATTACAATCAACTTTTAAAAAGTTGATGCTATCCACAACTTTTAAAAGAATCAGGGACTGTAAGAGGGGTCATAGAAACGTTAGTAGCTGATACAAAAATCAAACATTATATTTATAAAATAACAATAGTTTCTCTAACTCTAGAAGTTTTCTAGATTTTCTAAAGCTACAAAGAGGAATAGCATGCAAAAAATTCACCAATCAATCAGAATCTTGCATATATTAAATCAAGAACAGCAATTATAATTGTCTAAAAGTGTTAGCCAAGATCATGCTGTTAATAAACAGTCAACAGATAGAATTACAAGGTCTACCAAAACAAGCTAACTGACCAAAAATCTCTGGAAAAATAAAGCTAAGAACAGATCTAACAACTAAAGTGACGGAACACTGCAATATTGCATAACTACAAAGAAACTGTAGATCCACAAAGATACCTACACGCACATAAGCAAAAATGATAGGAAATAGAAAGACCAGCCATTGCTAATGCTTTAAAATGGGTTCAAGTTTAATTCTAAACATAGCTTAATTCTCAACCAGAGAACAGAATAACATCATCCTTTGATGATCTCGGAAAGCTTAGCATCAGTAATGGGACTCAAGCTTTAAACCTGAAAGAAATTAAGAAAAATATTGTAAAAAAGTCAAAAAATTTACTGAGAGAACTCATTTGGAGATAGAGAATTACCACATATGTGGGAGAAACTGAAAAAGGAGGAATTTGAGTGAAGAAAATTTGAGGCTTCAACAGTTCAGCTCTAAAGGGGCAGAAGCAGAACAACATTGAGGCTTCAGATTCTGAAATCTGAACTGAAGCAGAAGCGACTCGCCGCTCGCCGGCGCATGAACTGAAGAAGAAGTCGTGGCTGACTCGTGAAGAGGAGGGTAGGTCCGTAGGGGAAAATCTTGAGGCAGAAGCAGCGTGAAGTCGTGAAGAGGAAAGGAAATAATAGGGCAGGGGAAATTAGAAAATAATAAGGGTAGAGGAAAATGGAAATAATAAGTTAGGGTAAAGGAAAGTTTATATAGAATAAGGGTATAGTTGTCTTTGTAGTATATCTTATCGATTTATCGATAAATCGATAAGCGAAGTGAACAAAATCGAAATCGAAATCGAAATCGATAACTCGATAAAAAAAATTTCGGAATCGAAATCGATAAATCAATAACAAATAATCGATTAGATTTATCGATAAACTGATTCGAATGCACACCCCTAGTCAAGGTTAGCTGCTTCCAAGCTTTCCAATGTTACGTTGAAGCCTTAGAAGCTTCAACAAATTTCAAACAACAAGTTGTTTACATGAAGAGCCATCTTCAAGCTCGGTTGTTGAGGAAAGTGTAAACGTGGTAATAAATGAAAATGGAGCAAGAGCTATTTCATCTGCTATGTTAGTTAGAATATTTATTGTGATGAAGTTATCAGAAAATGTTGCGAACTGATATGTCAATTTTATTTTTATTTTCTCCTATATTAAAAAAGTGTTTGCTATAAATTTTGGCTTGCAAGAAATGTAGACTTTGTTTTGCATTTTGAATATCAAGTTTTGTATGAAGTTGGCCATGATTATTTCAAGTTTATTTTGTTTATAATTTATGAAGTTCGAAGTTTATGTCTGCTTTAGCATTTCGATCCTGCTTCAGATAAATTATTCCAAGAATTTTTTTTTGCATTTCGTACATTTTGTATTTCGCCAGTATTGTACATGCATTGTATTTCAATCTATGCTTTATAATGTAAAAGCATATTGTAAGATTAAAATGTTACACGATTGGTATCAAATAGGGTACAATACGGTATTTCTTAACTTTTATTCAATTTGCACTACTGTTTTATTATATATTGTAGTACTCGATCATCTACTAATATGAAAATAACTATCCATCTAAGGTTAAAACCGTATTATAAGGTTAACTATAACATCTTGTACCAACAAAATCTTCAAAGGAAAAATCACATATAATACTAGTTTCGTTTGTCATAAATGTCTTATGGGATATTGGAAAGGTTCTTATTAAATGAATCAAGAATAGAGAGGGAGAAAAAGTAAAATAACTCTATTTATACATCAAAAACGCGTATTGCTTTTGGGTCGATAATATTTGGAACCAGTGGATAAAGAAAGCAAAAATATTTTTGAACATGTAGCAAAAAATAAAAACCATAAGTAAAGGAAGCAGTTGATAAAGAAATACGAAATAAGCGTAATTTACATTGATTTATTGATAATTTAACATACTCCAAATAGTATTTGGAAGTTAATCACCTAACATAATATAATTTAAGCATACACTTTTCAAAGAATTCTTTACAGTTTTCATTACATCCATTTTGTTTACCAAAAATTTTATTCATGAACTCTTGATCCAACCAGTGTGAACATCTGGTTTGAGGTATGATTTTCAATACAACCATTTTGTATGAATTTTCTTGGGACATAGTAAGACCAATGTTCCATCCAACGAGTCTTAATCTCTATCAAGATTAGTGGTATTTTTTTCAGTATTTAAAAAAGAAAATCCTAGTTAGCCTAATAATTTAACCACTGAAATTATTTACATTCTGGTTAGCCTAAATAATCCTCCATTTTAGTTAGCCTAAAGAATCCAGTCAGTGAACGAACTACATATTACTAGTGCAACTATCTGGTTTGAATTTATTTGTTGTCGAAATTAATTGTGTTATTTGAATTGTATTGATTGTTTCAGTTACCAAAATTTTATTGATAGCTACAATTTTTGAAACCTCATGTAGATATTTTCAATCCTATTTACTAACATAATTATTGACATACCAACCGTTTAACTTCTCACTGAAGTATTTACACCTCTTATTTACACTTCCTATTTCAAATTCAAGACTATCTTAGTAGTCTATAGAACTAGGACGGAGTGTTCGGATGAGAATTGATTTAAGAGGTGCAAATGAGTCTGCCACTTTTTCATATATAATTCATACGGATGAATTGGTATTTTAAAAAAAAAGTCTTTTGAAATGGTATAAAAAAAGAAACAGTTATAACAAAAAACACACGAGATGTGATGAAGATAGAAATTTAATATCATTCATAGTACAATAGAAAATAAAAGTACACATACCATAACTGGATGAACTTAAAATAAAAGCTAAAAAAGGATAAAATAACACAAACATAACCTAAAAATTAATCAATTTCAACCGGATCTTCAGAAGTTCATTGTCCTTCCACTTGCACTTTGAAGACAACAAACAATTGTGCAATATCAACCAACCCAAATATTAACGATCCAATCTCGCTTGACATCATTGTCCACAACAAAATTTTTCCAGCCTTCTTTGAACCTTCTTTGTTCAGCAATGCTCAATGTTACAAATCACTCTTCCATCACATTGAAGAAGCGCGATATTAGTTGTTTCAGGAAGATGCTCGTAGATTTGTTTTGGAATACAGTAGAAAAAACCATCAGTAATAAGTTTTAAGGCCAAACTATGAAACACAAAAAAAAAAAAGAAAAAAAAAAAAGAAGAGAATACCGATGCATATATTTTCTAGAGTTAAGGCATAAAAAATAATAGTAAGAAATTCATTTAGCCCAATCTCCCCATAACAAAAGCCACACTATCGGAAGTTAATGGTTTAGTTATTAAAAAAAATTATTTACCAAATCGCTGTGGTTGATGTATGAATCTTTCATAAGCACTTCAATTATTACATTATGTTCTTCTTCATTATTATCAGAAGATGAGTAAGATAGGGATCGTTTGGCAGAGGGAGATGCGTCCATAATTGGGTTTGTAGGGTTTCTGTAAGAGTGTGTATTTTATGTATTTAGGGTTGTGTGGGTGAGTGTGTATATATACGCGATCAACCATACAAAAAAAGAATATTTCTAAGAGAGACCACTAAGTTTTTCCATCGTTCAAAAAGGTATATTTGACCAAAAAGTTTAGTAAAATGCAGATTTTGTACCTAATTAAAATGTGTATTTTGCATATTTTGTCCCCTTGTAATGTTAATTTTGACATCAATTGTTAGATTTGGGACCTAATTAGGAATTTAATTATGAAATATTAATGAATTAAGTTTTATATTTTGCATATTTAGTTCTTGAGTAATATTTATTTTGACCTCAATTGCTAATTTATTTTATTCAAACCATAACAACTATACTTAATTTAATTGACCGTTTATATAATAACCAATATATAATTCTATTCATTAAGGTCATACATATCGGCCACTAGTTATTCATAGCAACCATATAAGTCCATTGACTAAGGTTGTAGTCATATAACCTATATTAATTACATAGTTGTGATTCATAGTTATATTGACCGTTTATACAATAACTAATATATAATTTCATTCATTAAGTTCTCAACCACTAGTTATTCAAGGCAATAAGTCCATTGACTAAGATTGTAGTCACATGCCCTATGTTAATTATATCATTGTGATTCATAGTTATGTTGACCGTTTATATAATAGCCAATATATAATTCTATTCATTAAGGTCATATGTATCGCCCACTAGCTATTCATAGCAACCATATAAATCCATTCGCTAAGGTTGTAGTCATATAAACTAAGTTAATTACATCGTTGTCAGTCATAGTTATATTGACTGTTTATATAACAACCAATATATAATTTCATTCATAAGGTCATACGTATCGACCACTAGTTATTCATGACAACTGTAACAACTCGACCGGACGTTTTACTTACTAGATCACTGTTCCCTTAATTATGACTTCATGTATATGCTTTTATTGTTTTATGACTTGTGTAGGATGGTTGGTTTAGGTTTGAAAGGGTTCAGGTTAAACTCGAAATACAACAACAACAACAACAACAGCCCAGTAAAATCCTACCAGTGAAATCGAAACACATAGTTCCTTAATAATGGCCAAAGGTGACCAAGTTTTCCTTGAGTCAACGTCTTGAGTAAACGACCTTGAAATCGGGATTTAAATGTTCCAATAGGTTTGTATGATGATTTTGGACTTAGGAGCATATCCGGATGTTGATTCGGAGGTCCGTAGGTCGTTTCGGCTTAAATTGGTGAAAATTAGAAAGTTGAAGGTCTGGAAGGATGAGAAGTTTGACCGGGAGTTGACTTTACTGATATCAGGGTCGGATTCCGATTTTAAAAATTGGAATAGGTCCGTTATGCCTATAACTTGTACACAAAATTTGGCGTCATCCGTGTTGATTTGATAGGAATTGAACGCGCATATGTGTTTTTAGAAGTTCTTGAGTTACATGATAGAATTTATGCATTTTGGCGTTCAATTCATGATTTTAGATGTTATTTTGGCGTTTCAATCGCGCGAGCGAATTCGTATGATAGTTTTAGACTTGTGTGAATGTTTTGTGTGGAGCCCCGGGACTTGGGTGAGTTTCGAGCGCGGTTCAGAGTGTTTGGAAGAACTTCAGTTCTGCTGGTTTTTAACTGGTGCTTCAGGTCTCGCAAATGCGAGATTTTGTTTGCATTTGCGAACCTCGCATTTGCGAGGTTGGGGTGGCACCGATGGGTTCGCATTTGCGATGTCACCTGAGCGTGGAATTTTTCGCATTTGCAAGATGCCAAGCATAGCATTTGCGACTAAGGCAGAGTTGGTCAGGTTTCGCTTTTACGACGCCTTTGTCGCATTTGCGACCATCACAATTGCGAAGCAGGCGTCGCAAATGCGACGTCTGCGACTGGTGCAAGGGCGTTTATTATGTACTTAGCTTCTTTTTCTCATTTTCCACTTGGTCTTAGACGATTTTTATAGCATTTTGTGGGGGATTTCATCAATATCAAGAGGTAAGTGATCCCTATCAATTCTTTAGCTAAATACAAGGATTATGGGTAGATTTAACATAAGAATAAAGGAAAATTGTGGGAATTTTTTCTGGAACCTAGGGTTCGGTAAAAATAATATTTGACCACAAAATCGATTATGTAATTGAGAATAAATTATATATTTGAATTCGTGAAGTCATGGGTAACATTAATATTCGAAAATTTTCGAAATCCGGGCACGTGGGTCCGAGGGTGAATTTTAGGAACTTTCCAAATTGAGTTGGGTAATTACTCTAATATCTTAATTATGAACTTTTGAGCATATATTTATTAGTTTATATGACTTTTGGTTAGTTTCAGAGTCCTCGACGTCGTTTGAGGAATTCTAGTGAGGTTAAAGAGCCGAATTGAGGACTCGGGACCGAGGTAAGTCTCTTGCCTAACCCTGTAAGAGGGAACTTATCCCCTTAGGTATATTATTATTATGTTCTACTTGTTATGGGAGTTACGTACGCACGAGGTGATGAAAATCCTTACGTAGCTATATTCATGATATGTCCGAGTAGACTTACATTCACATCATGCCTTTATTTGTATTGTTTATGTCTATCATGTGTATCAATTGTCTTGATTAGGACTGATATTGAGAGTTTAAATTGAAGATAACGACTTGGCTTCTTACTATAGGAAAATACTTGATAAACTATAAATCTGTGTCTTCTCGTCTTGCAAGTGCTTCCGCGAGCGAGGTAAACCTCACTACTCTTATGGGATCCGGCCGTTCACCTCGGCATGATGGTATACTCTTATGGGATCGAGCCGTTAGCCTCGACATGTTGGTAATACTATTCTTATGGGATCGAGTTGTTCGCCTCGGCAGTACTGAGTACTACTATTCCTATGGGATCAGGTTGTTCACCTCGGCAGCTTCGTACTTAATAATTGGAATTGGATTTGGTTTGTGAATTATTGAGTTAGCGTCTCCAAGGCCTATTATGACGCGTTTAGTGACTTGGTACAGACTCATGTGTGGACTTACTGTAGTTACTTATTCTGCTTTGCTGCAATTTGTTGTACACTCACCATGTCTACTTTATATATTTATATTGTTATTTGACCTCTAGTAAGTGTCAAGTCGGCTCCTCGTCACTACTTTTTTGAGGTTATAGATACTTACTGGATACACATTATTTTACCTACTCACACTATACTTCTGCATTGATGTGCAGGTACTGAGACAGGTACCGGTGGTCACGCGGGCGCGTAGCGATCATCTACAGAGACTTAGTGGTGAGCTGCTTGCCTTGCTATGATCTGCAGCATCGGAGCCTCCCTATACCATGTTTATTATTTCTGTCTATCACTTTCAGACAGTAGTTGTAGTAGTTTTTATATTCTCTAGATTTCTCATGTACTTGTGGCACCAGGTTTTGAGAATTTTTAGCACTTTTGTACTGCTATCACTATAATGGATGTACTTATTATGCTGGTATTTTGGTTAAGATATGAGTAGATACATATGCATGTGATCCTACTTATTTTGTTTTTTTTAAAAGGAAAATTTTGTTTTAAATGATAAAATGGGGTAAATAAATAATACTTTTATTTGTGGGCTTGCATAACGGCAGGGTTAGGCGTCATTGCGGCCTACTATGGGTTTTGGGTCATGATAACAACCATATAAGTCCATAGACTAAGGTTGTAGTCATATGCCGTTGTGATTCATAGTTATATTGATCATTAATATAATAGCCAATATATAATTCTATTCATTAAGGTCATACATATCGGCCACTAGCTTTTGACTCTTTATATATATCTCCTAAACATACGTTAAAAAACATTTCCTACGCTTCAAACAAAATAGATATTCTAAATATGAATGCTAATAGATGGATTGAAGATGATTTCTATCTATGGTTTAGGATGGACGTGCCCAGATTGTGCGTTAAGCACGACGATCTGGTAAATTCACTTTTTTTATTTTTTTTAGTTTAAATGATATGATTTTTTACCCTATCTTTCCATTATGATTGTGCAGTTTCTTCCAAAGAACATCTGTGACTATCTTCCTCCTATTTCGATTAAAACAATACTTCTATATAATGGGAACGAGTGGACTGTGACTCTAACAAGTGGTGTTCGAGGAAGATTCGTTAAAGGGTGGAAATAATTAGTTGTCGACAATAATATGAATTAAGGGAGTTTTCTTGTCTTTGAACTTGTTGAAGCTACATCAAAGGCTGTGATCTTCTCTGTTGAAGTGCAAAAAAATCTAATTCTTAGCTCTTTAGATGTACTTTTAATGACATATAGTGACTGTCTTCTACCCTTTTCATTCAAATACATCAAAGTAGTATTGTAAGAACATGTTTTTGGATTAATATGATTTTTTCTTATAATATTATATGTGATTTTCCTTGGATTATTGTTATACTTATTTCTATTAAGAAGACTACTCAATTGAAAAAGGAATATTTAAACTAGAAATTATTTTATATATTTAGTATAAAAAATGACTAAACTAAAACTACACAGCTTTTTAATAGGGATTCAGGCCAAGTCCCCTTCTTCTTTTGTATCCTTTTGGATATAATAGACCCAGAACAAGACTGGGAAGCTTTTAAAAAAAAACTCTTGAAAATTAAAATTAATTTGGTCATAGAGAATTGAAAAAGTCAACACGAATAACAAAAAATTATATTTAGTGATTCAAAGTTTTGGATACCAAAATATTAAATACAATTCAACCACCACCCTAAACTCATCGGATGGAAACTCACTAATAAGGAAAAGAAGTTAGTGAATTTCGGCAAACAAAATGTTGCAGCCAAGTTTCGAACCTAGGCAACATATGTAAGGGAAAGAACTTAGAGAGTTGATCAACTAGAGGGTCTATCGGCATTTCTGGTTGGAATCAATATTACAAATATTTTATTACCTTTATTGGTGAGTTGATCAAAAAAGAAAATATTGTTACTGGGTTTCGAACCCAAGCAACAAAAGTTAAGGGAAACACTTAGCAAATGCTTTCTTCATCGTAAAGGTTACGTATTATGAACTTCAAGATTGTTTCTTCATCGCTAATAACTTCTTAATCTTCATCCCTACATTAAGATCGTGCATAATATTAGAGTTTAACGCGACAAAATATTTGGCATCAAGCAAATACTTTCCGCACTCTCTTTGTTAGAATAATTTTATTTCAAGTATTGAAGTTAGAATACAACTAAACCAAAGCCATGAGGAGAGATAGCAAAAATTATACATAAGCTAATATGCATCCATAAGGCATAAACGTTGGAGAATTCATTTTGATTGAAGTGTTAAAACAAACTAAGCAATGCATAAATTTCATAAATCGTTAAACAACAACGTTTATGCAAAACAAGCAAAATTTCTTCAAAAAAAAAAAATCAAACAAACACTATAAGAAAAATAATATGTTTAAGTGATAAATCAAATGTAGCTGCAAAATTATACCTCATTCCCACCTAGAGAACCATCATGCTCAATGTTGGTACCATTGCCACCAATCCTGCCACCACCCCATCCACTCTCTCTAACACCATTTCTTCCGTCATTTCTAGCTCCAAATGCACCGCGCAGATGTAAACTTGTAAAGTAATATTCAATTCTTCCTCTATGTCAATTCAAACGCGGCTTGCCACGTGAACAAGTGTATTGGTGATCTCGTAAAGTTGTGCCTTCAATTTGATCTGAGTCATCCTGGTTGGGGTTCGACACGATCATTTCGCCGTCCCAGTTTTGAATATCATGCACTATCATCTTCACATTATGCTTAACATATTGAACCTTCACGCTGGTGCCCAGTGCTATATCACAAGCCATGTCAAAATACTTCAATATGCTCTTGTATGTCTTGTAATCAGGAGTCATGTTTGGGCAACCAACTTGATGGAATCGATTCAAGTGTGTGTGAATAACATCGATTCTCTACCTTGTCAGTATACATCTTTCATCAATTTTATCAATCTTCTTGTGTGACAAGATCTTGAGTATATGGAAACAAAGTATCCCTCTAGACTCGAACCATTTGCAGCTGCAACTAAAATAATCACCGG
This sequence comes from Nicotiana knightiana, assembly GCA_005239525.1. Classification (NCBI taxonomy): domain Eukaryota; kingdom Viridiplantae; phylum Streptophyta; class Magnoliopsida; order Solanales; family Solanaceae; genus Nicotiana; species Nicotiana knightiana. The sequence continues at coordinate 111,432 of ML434965.1, read as the reverse complement.
TAGGTATTTATTCAATAGTGTACTCTACTGAATTTACACTATTTATTTAAAATTGAATAATCACTAACAATTAATTTCTGAACACCAGGGATAACTTGATGATCGTCGGGCTGCTGACTTCATAATGATACAATTTTCATAGTTGTGTCTTGAAAAATTCATACATTGTACACGTATAACACTGAATTACCTGCTCCTCCCACTTGAACAATAGTTCACACACAATTTGAAAGCCCTTTGACATGTATTCTGCTTCCAACTCTTTCTCATACTTAGCTCTTATAGCTAACTCGTACTGGTAAACAAACATCCTAAGAGTGATATGATGGGTAATATATCCATTAAAGAACGCATGCATCCCCTCACTTCTTTGCATAGATAGCATACCAACCCAAAATACACATTAAGGTACACATGAACTCATTATTCCTTCTCAGGGTAAAGCTTGTTGAACCAATTCCTTATATGAAAATTATACATTGCAATATCTTCTATCCATTTTCTCTCTAAAACTTTAACACTTATGCTATCAATGACCGTGGATTTAAATTCTCCACGTGCAATTTTAGAAGGACGAACACCACTTAAGTAAAGAGGCAACTTTGAAAATATATGCCAAATACAATACATATGTATTGTATGTGGCATCACTTTCGCAATGGCTGGCTTAATGCTCGAACACTGGTCAGTTATGATAGCACTGGATGAACATTTTTCATTGCCTTAAGCCAAGTTTTAAATACCAATTTGTAACTATCGATATCTTCATAAGACAAGCGAGCATATCCCAGTAAGATGGACTGTCTATGGTGACTGATGCCAATAAATGTAGCACATGGCATATTATAATGATTCACAAGGTACGTCGTATCAAATCATATTGCATCTTGGAATTACTCATACACCGCCTTACAGTGTGAATGTATCCATACCACATTTCCCAGCCTACCTATATTATCAACGTCTATTGAATAGGAGAACTCCATATCCTTTACATACATTTCACGAAAAAGGTTGAGCAATGACTGAGCATCCCTTTCTTGCATTTCAAAATTCCTACTCTTTAAAAAAAAATCTACAATCTTTTGGAGTGCAATTCAAGTTTTGTGGTCCACCACGTTGAACTTAACCAGTTTAATTCTTGGAGGTTTAATGCCAGGTCATCGTGAGTTACAAGGTCCCTCTTCAAAGAATCATAAATGGACCTATGTCCAACCATCATGCGCGATGTGGAAGGGAGAAAATCATGATTGTGATCATGAACGACCTTAGAGACACGCCAACAACCAGAATCATCCAAAACAACAGTGACCCTAGCTTTACGATCGTTACTCTTGGTGGTATACTTAGTTTTGTGAATCCTAGCCCTATCACAACAATAAGCTATGTACCTGGCAGTGTCACCACCCTTCTTGTTGAATTTCTTTTGAGGACGGAGAATCTTTTCAATCGTGCATGTTCTTTGAAGAATACAAACAAAGAATCTTTATCTCTATATCGCATTCCAGATATTGGACCTACAACCACATCCTCTTATTTGAAATCATTCTCTATTTCCCGATCAATTTCATATAATTCTAACTCACTTCCTAAAAACTGCTCCTCATTATCATCAACTTCTCTATAATATTCTCCATCGGGTTCTTCATCATCATCATCCAAATGCATTACATTGTTGAAACTGCCATGAGAATAAGCATCGGCCCATTCATATTCATTCAACAAACTGTCGTCTGATGTCATCCCTAAAGATTTGTACAACTCGTCCCTAACTCGATCAAACCTATTATCTTGGTTCATATTCATGGTTGTTGTATTTGTTATGTTCAATTTGATTCATATTTTCTTGCACCGTCAAATTTTCTTGGTTTGAATTCATTTTTAGATTAAGGAAAAAAAAAAGGAAGGATTATAGCCGTTAATGTGATTGTATACCGTATTTTTTTAAATACAATAATTTGCTAAACACATAAAATACAATGAGTCTTTTCATCTTCCTCCGTATGTAAACATGGTGAGTTCCGTATGTGAACATGGATGATTTCACGTCGATCAATATTTGGGAATAGGAAAAAGCTCTCCATTTTTAATATTTTGATTGAGGAAAAATTGTAGAGAGAAATAAAAATTAGGACGTTTATGTAATTTCATTATTGTGGCGACAGTCGGTCCACATTAGTGTGGTCATTTAGCAGCTCTCAAATTAAAAAAGAGAAGAAAGGAATATCAGAGACCAAAAGGTAGAGGTTAAATTAATGAGGAATAAATTTAGAAAAATATGAATTTATGGTAATAATATATTTGTCTTAAGAAATTAATTTTCTGCTTCTGCGTCTTGATTGAATCTAAAATTTTGTAGCTTATTCCAAAAATAGAAAAACTATTTCTGCTAATACTCAAAAGCACTTCTTTGTTTCAGCCAAATACTTCAAATTTTTAGATAAGTGCTCTTTTTTAGTAGAAGAAGTACTTTTGACCTCCAGAAGTTTGGCCAAACAGGTTCTTAGACAATCTAATATTTGCTGTCACTTTTTCTTTTGTTAATTTAAATTTATAAATTTTTTTCCATTGTTCTTTTTCTCTTGCTTGGTAAGCAAGGATAGTAGAATTTGCAAAAACCTCCCTATATTATATGTTTGCATTTAGTTCAATTATTCTACTACTACTTTTGAACGGCCATGTTCGCCTTTGTTCTCGTTCCATTTCTATTCAATATTTTTACTTTTCTATTTTCTATTGTCTATTGTTTCCAGAAAGCAATAAAAATAATTTAAGAGGAGAGAGTATAAAGAGTGACAATATTTTTGCGCAGGAATAATAGCGCCTTCGGTCCCACAATTATTGCTAAATTTTAGTTTTAGTTATTGTGATGTTTAACTAAGCATATTTAAGCTTCAACAAATTCAAATGTGTGATTTGGTCCCTATATTTGTGATTTTTCATAAATTTACTGAATTATTAATTGTTAAAATATTTAATCGCCTCTGTGTTATGTTACTTTGTATTGCTACTCCAGAAATTGAGAATAATTAGTTCAAAAAATAGTCAAATATAAGATATTTTTTATATAAAGTGATGAAACCACTTACTAGAATTAGTTGAGGGTTAAATGTGCTTAGTCAAATATCAAGGACCAAAATCGAAATTTATCAACACTGGAGGACCAAAAGTTCTTATAACCCAAACTGTATGGGTAAATATATTATTTGCAATCAGAAATTATTCTGATTTGCTTGAGGTTCTTCAACTTGCAATCCAATTGATAGAGATAGCATTATATATTAGGAAAAGGGTAAAAATACCCCTCTAGTTTATGAAATATTTAAATTTTGTACTCCGTTGTACTGTGGCGTCATTTAAACATTTTTCATTAGCAAATGGACCGTAATGGGTTGGATTGCGCGAATTGTTTAGAGTTTGTAACTTCTCGGATTATTTTCATTGTAATAATTTTTTAGGTTAAATTCTATTCTCGTCATTCAGTAAATTAAATTTTTCCTTTAAATGTAATTCGATGAATATTTGTTTCTGCAGGCAAGTACAAAAGAATTAAAATAGTGGCATCAAGGAAGGCTATTTGTGTAAATGCACCCTCAACTTCTCCTAGATAGAAATGACTCTAAAGGGCTACTCTTTATGAATTAACTAGTGCGTCAGGACAAAAATATCTTGAATTGTCCTAAAGTTAAGATTTTTAATTTAAAATTTAAGAACAAAATAAGTACCGGCTAATCTTTAAATAACATCCATGAGAATAGTTATCCGTGCACGCACTTGTCCCCCCATTCAGCTCCTCCGCTATGTGGGTTGGGCCGGCTACTAGCCCAATTTAAAATTTAAGAACAAGATTGTCCTGTTGACTACTAGATCTGTTTGATATCAGCTGCTTTTGAACGTGTACTACTTAATAAATTCCATTATTTCAAACGATAATAAGAAAAGTTCAAAAATCAGAAGAACTAACTGTGAGAGAATTTAAAAGCGGAAAAGGGAAAAGAATACTCCTCTACTATATGAAATTTTTTAATTTTCCTTCTAGTTAGGTCATTCAGGACTTACTATTAGTAACTCGTAGTGAGGGACGTATCTATATGTTAAAGTATGGGGAACGTGATGAACCCATGCTCATCTCTTTATACTAATATATAATAATATTATATTTCTTTAAAAGTTATTTAAATACATATGGATGCGCCCAATCTCAAAGAATCCTGATTATATTAGGTGCACATTTACGAGTGTAGTTAGAGGTTCAATTCTCAGTTTATAGGCATGTCTAATGTCCCTTGTATTTTAATTAAGTGTTTTTTTTTCTTTTTTTATTTGGTTTATTCATTCAAGTTCCCACAATCTAATACACTGAAATCCTTGATCTCCCTTTGTCATCACAAAATCTTATATAATTGAAATTAATAGCAGTGGATGATGTAGCATGGTTTAATGATCTCAATATTTTGATATGAAGTATAGATATATATGTTAAAAATAACGTTTTGGATAATGTCTGGCGACAAATAGTGACGAGGGCCCGCTTCATTGAGGCGAGAGGCGTGCAACGAAGAGCTCGCCTTTTTTATGTGAAGCGATAATTTATACAAAAACATTATATATATATATATATATATATATATATATATATATATATATATATATATATGTTATTGAGAAATATATCAATTCAAAAATTAAAAACTCAATAGATAGTCATAGTAGATTTATAAACTAGATAGTCATAGTAGATTCTTATATATCTAAAATCTCAATAACAATAATATATTAAGAAATATATCAATTCAAAAATTAAAAACTCAATAGATAGTCATAATAGATTCATAACTAAAGTCTAAAGGTCTAAAACTATAAGTTTATAATTGAAAAAATAGAGTAAACAAAACAGAGCCTAAAAAGAAAGAGCTACTGCCTCTGTTGTTGGTCGAAAACAGAGCTAAAAAAAAACTAAGAGAGGAAGAAAGAGGAAGGGAAGAGCCTATATTATTTTGCTCGAAAAATAGAGCACAAAAATATACCTCTATTTCTGTTCTTCTCGACAAAAAATAGAGGAAAAAAAATAAAAAGAAGAAGGAGAAAGAAGAAAAAAATGAAACTCGGAGAAGCATACCTCAGGCTTTCGGACGACGAAGACAATGGCACAGTAATTGCGACCTTTTTTCGGATGAAGAAGACGATGGCTGCTCTGTTGTTTTGTTCGAAGTTGAAGAAGAGCACACTTCTGAGTGTCAAGGCCTAATCGCGACTCTTTCGAAGCTACACTCAGTTCTCACTACACTGTCGCCTCTCGCTATATAGGCAGAGACGAACGCTATTTTGAAACACAACAGAGGAAAAGTAGCGACACTGCCTCACCTCGCCTCGCTCACTATATTAGCGTTGAGGCGAGCGCTATAAATAACACTAGTTAAGAATTACTAAAATTATAGTAATTTTAACCTATAATTTTTAAGTGCTAATGAATTTATGGTAAGAACCTAAAGGTTAAAGCCGTCAATATATATTCTAGATTGACATTTTTGTAATAGTGCACCCATCTTCTTGAAATTCTGAATCCGTCTCTGTCCGTAGTAATATGTTATTGACTCTATCGAAGCTCCAACCTAAAGTATAAAAGAAAGAAATTCCAAACCAGTCAAAAGTAGATGAGTATATTTGGACCTTTTTTTGGAAGTATTTTAGCACTTTCAGTTGAAGGCTCTGTTAAAAACAAGGACAAATACAAGAGTACTATTGGCTCACGTTAAGGTCATGAATGCCCCTAAATTATAACATAAGGTATAACTAACATATTTCGTACAGTAGATGAATAAATTTAAAACTTTTATCTTATTAAAAAAAGTATTAGTGTGACAAGTGTAAATGCATGCATATGAAAAGGATCTACTTTTGTGACAGAAATAGAATAATTAGAACTTAGAAACTAAACTAGTGCATGAAACTTACCTCCATATCCTATGTACTGTGGAAAACCTTCTGAAAAAACTTTGAAAGACCAAATTATTAGGACGCACTTTGACTTGGTCATTGGATCAAAGATAGGCTTTGACCTTTGTTTTTCAAGGAAGAAACTTCTAGTGGGATCAATCAATTGTGTCATTTTAACTTGAATCTGTTACAAGTAATGATATCATATGTTGATAAAATGTGAAAAATTATTATTTTCCAAGTCTGAATAGCATCTATTTAAATAGTTAGAATCCTAAGTTATCACACACAAAGTCAATTCTAAAAGTTACTTCCTCTCAAAAAGTGCTTGATTTGGTCCAATGGAACTAATTTTTTTAATCACTTTTCTTGTGAAAATATCATGGGTTAGCCACATTTCGTACTGGTAAATGAAAATAATCAGCGTTTGCAAAGTAATTGAAAAATAGTCACTATTTTGTGGTAACACGGAAAGTTTCAGCATAATATACTGGAGATTGTTGCATTTATGTATAAACTTCCATCATATTATGCTGGAACTCCAACACACGGAAAGTTCCAGCATAATAAACCGGAGATTGGAGCACTTGTGTATGAACTTTCAGCACATTATGCTGGAACATGTAAAAAATTCAAACTCTACTATATTATGCTGGAATATTTTTCGGATTTTAAACAATGTTTTTATTCAGATTTATCTTTACATGAAAAGTGATTAAATATTTTTAAATCTGGCTATTTTTAAATTTCACCCACTTGTCTTTCATCCGTTAATGTTTTATTTCTCAATTTTCTAAATAAGGTAAATCTTTCTTCTTCTTTTTCTGGCTCTCCTTAAGTTATTGATAACTCCTAAAACAATTGATTGTTTAGTATTGGTTTTTCCACTGGCATTGTATAGCCAAATTGTAGCTTGAAATCGGAAAAGAAGAATTAACCCAAATAGCCTCCACTTAATCTTTTAAAATAAAAAGCCGGCGGATATATAATATATATAATCAACGTATAATTTATATTTATAAGCTAAAAAAAGTAAATATTAAGTCTAACCGGCTATTTATGTAACAATCCCATTGAAAAAAATAGTTCAAGCTTGAAACAGTAGGATTAAGTTGGCTAAATGATACTTTAGGGGAAGAAATTAAAGTCATGTAAAGTTGAGTTGCTTTAAAAAAAAATTGGATAGAAGAAGAAGTCATGTAAGGAAAAGAAAAAAAAAAGAACATGAATTTTAGCTCAAGCAATTATCAAGTACTTGCCTGACTTCCTTTCTTTTAATTCCCACTGAAAAAATTAATATCGACTTTTTTTGTTTAGGTCTTTCCATGATAAAACGAGTGAAACGATTTTGACAAAGTCATGCAATAATTAAAATTTTCAGAATAGTCCTTTTTTCTCTATAGTTCCAACCAAAGAACACAAAATAATTGAAACTTTCAAAAACAACTTTGACAAAGTCATGCCAAAATGGAGTTCTTCCGAACAGTGGCGGACCCAGAATTTTGTACAAGCGAGTTCAATCTTAAAAGTATATAACTTTAGTCGTAAAATAGTAGTCGTCAAGTGGGTTCAAATAAATATTTATACAAAATTTACATAGCTTTAATCCTAATTTATGCATATACACAATATTATTTTTTAATAAAAGCGGGTTTAACTCTTGGGTCCGTCACTGCTTCCAAATACGTCTTATCTTCTCTATAATTCCAAACAAACAGCAAAAAGATTACAAAAAAATATTATTTATCAGTATTGCCAACATATACTTTATAACCAAAAAAATTATATGGGTGTGAAGTAACTACTCCAACACCAATAAAAAATAAAATTGGAGACTAATTAGTAATTTATTATGTGTAAGACATTAATACTAGGGAACTAATCAAGGATTTGCAAGAAAATCTAATGAGTTAAGTTAGATACCTTTAGTTGGGACGTGTCATTTGGTTGAATTGACACGTGTGATTAGATTACATCATTCTTCGGAAATGATTAGATTTAATCATCATATAGTGGAAAATGACATTAGAAGTTTGGTAAATCCACTCTGGAATCTAGATAAATTTAAAAAGGTGGTTAGGGCTCGAAAACTGTCTCTACAAAATCTAGGTGGCACCATTAGGAGAGGGTGGATTGCCGGGGGGGGGGGGGGGGGAAAGGTG
>ML434965.1:82963-102766 GCA_005239525.1 Nicotiana knightiana | reverse complement strand
GGGGGGGGGGGGGGGGGGGTGCAAGGTGTAAAAATAAGAAAATAAGTGGAGCCAGCAAAAACTTTTCCAAAAAACTATAATAAGTGGAGCTAATATTCTTTCAAAATAATGTTAACAATGGTGGAGTAACTGAGATACCGATGAAATTTGGTATTTTATAAATAAAAACGAAATTAAAAATATTATTACTACTGTAAACTTAAATGGAGCGATATATTCAATTATAATTCATATATATAATCAATACTAATTTGCGTAATTATTTTTATATTAATTATAGAACATGTTTTTTCTTTTCTTAACCAGAGTATGAAGTTCGTCTTTATTAGAGAGTATTTTTACAATTCAATGTGGGAGTGATACTTTTAGGTACAAATCCAAATTTAATCGAGTCAGTGCACATAATGAACACGGATGAATTGAATCTGGACTTCCTCAAATAATTATACATTCATAATTGAATTTTTCTTGTACAACCAGTGAATTCTATTGATTATTCTCATAAATTTTAAAACGTGAATTAAAATTAGATCAGTCGATTAATACAAACGGTATCTAGTTATACAGGTATATATTGATATATAGTTATACAGGTATATATTTACCTGCCCTTTTTATTATTCACATAAATCACAATACTTCTTCACCTCGATCAGATACAATACAACCTAATACAATCCTCGATCATTAGAAAAATTGGTTACGTGTGTACATTGAAAACGATTACTCAATTTAAATGGATAGTTACAACCCCCAATGCCCTCTTTTTTATATCTATTTTTAAAATAGACTAATGCATACTTCAAGAACTTACTCATATTGAGTATTTTTCACACTTAAAAAAAAACTAAAAAATTGCGCGCATATATATATATATATATATATTATTATAAAAGCATGAATATAAATATTGGTCGACTAAAATATTTAACTGTTAATGTACAAAACTGTAAAAGTACTTTATAGCGAATAGATGATCATTAATTACAGTTTTGGTTATATTGTCTACTCCTATTTTCTCTCCCTCGAAAGTAAACTTCTCGCCTGATAATAGGTATTTGATCTTCCTTGAAATTACAACCAGGCACTAATTATAACATTAGTTGCGTTCCACTAAATACCGATTTTCTGCTTGAGTTCATTGTCTTTTCAATAAAATACTCTATAAAAAGAGTTTTTAATTTGATGATCTTTAAAAACTTTCCTCAAATAAGTTTATTTTAGTTACGTTCCAATAAGTATTGGTTTCCTGCTTGAGTTCATACTCTTTTCAATAAAATACTCTATAAAAGAGTTTTTAATTTGATGATCTTTTAAAATTTTCTCAAATTAAGTCTGGAAAATATATCTGATCAAAACAAAATAACTATCAAGAATTTGAACTTGCACTTTTTGTACGCTTTGATCTTTAACTTATAAATTAAATAAATGAATTAAATTATTTATTATGTTAAAAATTTATTGTCTTTAGATATAATTTTTAAAATAATGTAGGGGTTACAAGCGCGAGACACGTTACATAGAGACTAGTATATATATAAATTCCAAACAACAACTTAACATATATAATTAAGAACATATACTAATTTGCGAGGAGGATATTCAATCATGTTTTCCAAAAAAAAAATATCGTTACTCCAATCTAATTATCAAGTGTTCCATACTATTTCTTTTCGTGTTATACGTACAGTAAAAATAAAAGGGACATAAGTTTTGTGTTTTGTCGTTCAATTTCAAGAGTAGAAAACGACCAGCATGATAGACTAAATATTCTAATATTTCCATTCTTGAACTTTTTTTTTTTTATTTTTTATTTTTAGTACACTCAAGGAAATGTTTCATATATACTTTCATCAATTAAAAAAAACGTGGTTATGCACGATTTTTTCCCCTAGCATCAACAACATCATGACATCATCATTGACACCCTAACATGACTACAATTTGTGATCTGATTAGTAACTTTGAGTTAACCCTTGTCCCTAATCCAGATGGAGTCATTATCAAATAGGTCATCTTCACACACACACCCACCCACCCACCTATCACATGTAAGACGACAATTATTGGAGAAAACATATAGTAATAAACAAATGAAGTATAGTTTGTTCATTTGTCGCGCATGCTTTGAAGATTGTAATCCTCGCTTTGGTAGTAGTACGTAGCCGTCGGTGCGAGCTGTTAATCAGTTTACTTTAGTTACCCAGATGTTTGTAAACAATAAGTTTGTTTTATTTCAATTAAGTCCCCTGGACATTTCCTCATTAGCAGATTCCGTCCTAGGCTAAATTTGTTATTTGTCAGTGACATCTATAGTACCTGGTACGAAATTGAGAATTTCATAACCTTGAGCTCATCCTTATATGTTGTAATTATCTCTCAGAGAATCTATCTATGAAAATTATCTTAGTTCTTAGCTAGCTTAATTTTTTTCTCTATTTCTAGCTCATCCGCTCAATACCCCATCATTTGGTATCATAGCAGTGCGAGTACGCACTTGTGAAAAATGGCATCTGGCCTCAAGGAGGTTACTGATGTTCTTGGAAGAATTTCAGTTGATTTGGCCAACCTCACGATGAGGCAAGACCAACTAGAGGAGACGCGAGACAAAGCATTAATGGAGTTACGAGAGTCGACTGAGTCGAATAAGAGGCATATCGATAGAAATAAGGGAGTGGCCTTTCCGGAAGGCGATGAAAATTATTCACCCACTAACGGTCCCTTTGGAGTTGCTAGAAATCAACCTGGAGTTTCATGTCATGGAGGCAATATGGCAGGTGGAACATTGACAGGAAACACTCCAGGACCACCAAGAGGTGGAGGCAGTGCTACTGTTCAAGGAGCTAGTGCTTCTTCTCAGAATTTGTTATCAAAAGTGGGTAAGCTGGACCTCCTTCGCTTTGATGGCACTAAACTCAGATCATGGATATACAATGTCGAACAATTCTTCTATGTTGATCCCATACACTCTTCCCAGCGTATTAAGGTAGCTTCTATTTATTACGATGGGGTTGTTATTGAATGATACTTAGCTTACTTTAAAAGTAGATTGAACTTGCCTTACCCTAGTTGGGATGAATACTTATATGCTATTATTGATAGATTTGGGGCTGAATATGACGACTTTATGGTGGAGGTTAAGTTGATCACTCAAATGGAAGGGGTGATAGAATATCAAAATAAGTTTGATAGTGTCATGGCTAGATTAGCCTTATCTAATGAGAATACTATTAGTTGTTTCACCACTGGACTCAAACCTGAAATTCAAGATCTGGTTAAGGCTCACATGCCCTTTTCACTACCCCATGCTTATCAGCTTGTTAGGATGTATGACTTTGCTTATCTAGCCAGGCAAAAAAGTAGCCAACACAAAACACTCACTACCATTCTACTATCCCTAGAACCACGACCTTAGCCACTTATAATCTTCCTAAACCAACACCAAAATGCCTCCCTGAACCCTCTCACCAATATGGAAGAAACAAGGTACAAAGACTTACCCCGACTGGGTTGAATGATAAGAGACTTAAAGTGTTATGTTATTTTTGTGATGAAAAGTTTTTCCCAGGGCACAAATGCAAAACCACTAAGCAACTGTACTTGTTGGAACTAGAAGAAGGAGGTGAGGTTGTTAGTTGATTATGAAAGTCAGGAGCTGCCTCAACAGTTGTGTATGTTAGAATTCAAAGGGAATGAGGTTGCTCAGGATGAGGAAACTGGAAATGGAGGAGTTGTTGCAGAGAATATGCTCAATATGGAGCATTGTGCAATTTCTCTAAATACAATAAATGGTATAACTGGTTACCAAACTCCGAGGGTGGTAGGTTATATTGAACAAATGGTAATTAGCATCTTGATTGATTCGGGTATCATACATAATTTTATTGACTCTATTTTTGCTTAGAAGTGGGATGCACAAATTCAAACAGTAGCAGCACAGTCTATTAAAGTGGCTGATGGTAGTTTCACACGACTCAGATTTGTCTGGGATTCCAATGGCTCATGAGGGGAACAAATTAAAATCTAACATGCTAGTACTTCCCTTAGGTTCCTGTGGTACTGTATTGGGGTACAATAGTTGGTGACTATTGGGGATATGAAGATGAATTTCAGCAAGTTAACCATGGAGTTCATATTTGAAGGGTGGATGTAAGATCCTTGAACAAAATGGTTAAGTGAGAATCTCAACTCTACATGGTTAGGGTGGTTCCAGTTGTAGAACAGGAAATTGGGAAGGATCAAAATATGGACTATTGTATTCAAAAGTTGTTGTCTAAGTATCAGCTGCTATTCTCAGAACCAACTGGCCTTCCTTCCAGTAGAGGCCCCTTTGATCACAGAATTCCTTTAGCCACTGGTAGCAATCCTGTCAACATCAGGCCATACAAATACTCTTATTCCCATAAAAATATCATTGAGAGGCTGATCCAAGAGATGCTAGGACAGGGTATTATACAACCTAACTCTAGTCCTTATGCCTCCCCAGTGGTATTGGTGAGTAAGAAAGATAGTTCTTGGAGACTCTTTTTGGATTATATGGGTCTCAACAAGATTACTATAAAAGATAAGTTTCTTATTCATGTCATAGAAGAACTTCTTGAGGAGCTGTTAGGGTCCAAATTTTACACCAAGCTTGACCTCATGTGATATTTTAGACGTCAATACCACACAAAAAGATAAGTTAATTTGTGTGGTATCCAATTTTTCCAGTGCTGTCTCTCTAGAAGAACATGGTTCTTCTTGGTGTTCCAACTTCTACTGTTGCGGAATAATAAAAGCAGTAAAGTAAAAACACAGAGATTTTTACGTGGAAAACACCTGGCTCAAAAGGTGAAAAAACCACGACCTACTCCTCAGTAGGATTTGCTCAAACTCTTCACTAAAACTCTGAGCCAAACGGACTTACAAAATAAACTCTTTTGTAATCCTAGGAGTAACTCTAATCCCTTCGTAGTAACTAGCCTCTAGCTAATTTATACAAGCTTCAAGTTAACTCTAACTTGAACAATGTGTACCTATTACAATTGCTTCTATGAAAGCTGAAAAGATACAATATTAAATCACCTACTACAACGAACTATACTCAATGACAAACAGATGGAACTGGTTCTTCTAGCTGGTCTGTAGCCTTTGTATCGTACAATAATTCTGCTTGCAAAATCTCTAGGAATTTTGCTTTCAGATCTTGATTCACTTCTGCACTTGTGCGTTCGTAATTCAAGCAAGAATACTTCAATTATTTATAGAGTCAGTTGTTGAGTTTGTCGTTCAGTTCTGGTACAACTCTTCCTGGGAGAAAGAGTTCGTATTAAACTCAACTTCTTTCCTTCGTTACCGTCCTTGCTGAATTCAACTTCTATTCTCTTATCAATTTGCAACCTTTTTGCATTAGGATACACTCTCCTTGTTCATTGATACTTCAGAATCGCATTCATCTCCTATGCATATACGGTTCATGTGCCAACGTGTCAGGTCAAGTATGTATGCCCTGATGGAACTGGTTCAACTGGTCAGATATTTGTCAATCTTCAAAACTATGCAGTGACTTGGGTCAACAAATTCCTCCTTTTTGATGATGACAAACTCTGTGCTTCTCCCTATATACACTTCAAACACTTTGTATGTTTTAAAGCATTTATTATAGAGAAACCAGGTTCATTATTAGGTTATAAATATCACTTGAAATATAAAAGCACATGTCTTCCCCCTTTTGGCATCATCCAAAAGTTTGCAAAATGATAAACTTACCAGTGTTGTTAACAGTTACTCATGGCCATTGAGGCAACTGCAGGTGCAAACATGATTAATCATCATAAGAAACTAATAAATATAAGCTATCTAAGAAATTGAGACAAGTCAATAACAAAATAACAAAAATTCATTGATTAGGAACGAACATTAAACACCACAAAAAAAATAGCCATAACGATGAGCAAGACAGAATAAAAATAAAAGAAACAAAACAACTGGTCAAAGAAGGGTTTTGGTAGCTCTGGACAGCCTAAGGATGGGAAGGTGCAGAAGAGGTTGTGGTCTTGGTTTGTAGAGCATCCCGCTCAGCTTCAACCTCAATCAAACGAGATTTCAAACAAAGATCTCCATATCCTTGATCTCATTTTCCTGTACCAGAGTTCTGACTTTGCTATTGACAGGCTGCTTCCTAGATGAACTAGGTTCATCTGCAGGAACATTGACAGTATAATCGCAAGTTAGCAAAGTATCCTTACCAAAATAGTCCTTGGCAGTAGCCATCTCAGCCTTTTTCACAGGAAAATCAAAATGAGAAAGCACAGCGGTCAGAATAAAGCCATATGGGATTGCATGTGCTTTTGTTCCATTCACAACTCTATCCAAGAGTTGGATGATGAAGGCTGGCCAGTTGATCTGCTTTCCCCTATACAAACACTCCATCAAGGTCAGATCCATATAGTTTGCTATGTGCCTTCGTTCTTGTCTTGGCAGCAAGAGCTTGATGACAAACTCGAAGAATAACTTGTGCTCTGGCTTCATTTCACTTTTGTAGACTGGCCTGGGTTCAATTTCACTTTCATTGTCACTGAAGAATATGGTAATGTTGATTGCTGAGGCTATCCCATCCAAACTAGGCCATCTTTTCCTAGTGTAATCTTCGTGTCCCTCAGCAAGAATGTGCAGAATTTCTCCCAGCTCTTTAGCATCAAAGGAGACTTGAATTCCTTTGACTGTGGTAGTGACCCTGCCGTCTTTCACCACTGCATTACCCATGAACTCCACCAGTTCAGATCTAGACAACCTTCCTTCCATGTGAAGGACCATGTTCTTCCACCCCTGAACATCCAGTGTGTCCAGCATGTATCGCATCCCAGGTTCCTCGAGATCCTTCAACAAATTTCCCTTCAGAATTGTTCTTTTGCCAAACAAGGTGATTCTGTCAGTCACCTCACCTGGTCCTTTTAACAGTTCTTGTGGGTGTGGCAGACACTGTAGCTGACTTCTTTGAAGAAGCCTTAGCCCTTTTTGATTTTGGTGCCTCAACCACAACAGGAGCAGTCTGCTCCTCATGA
Source organism: Nicotiana knightiana (assembly GCA_005239525.1). Taxonomy (NCBI): domain Eukaryota; kingdom Viridiplantae; phylum Streptophyta; class Magnoliopsida; order Solanales; family Solanaceae; genus Nicotiana; species Nicotiana knightiana. Next base: position 95,723 of record ML434965.1, on the reverse strand, counting down.
TGGACCAGGTCCATCGTATCCTCTTCAACCACAACAGTCTCCACAGGCTCTCCTACTTTAGCCCTTCCCTTTGCAGCTCTTTTTTTCTTGCTCTGTAGTAGAGCCTTCTCAAACATTTCTTCTTCCTCTCTCACAGCACTACGTGTAGCACGCACCTTAGGAACATGGGCATCAGCAGCTACAGAAGCTTTCCTCTTCTTAGAAGGAACTGGGTTAGTAGCCTTCTTGGACTTATGAGTCCTCCTTTCCTTGGGGTTATAGGACTCCCCCATTTTCCTTAGCCTGTTAGCCAACGTCTCGTCCCCAGATGAAACAAGTTCATCTGCTCCTTTCTTCAAGCTTGCTAAACCTGCCGCTGCTTCCTCGACTACACTTCCCCCTAACTCTGTGACATCTTCTCCAACCTTCTCAGGAATGGGACCACAGATAGCCAATGTGGTATCATCCTCCCCAAATCCCTCTCTCTCAAGAAATTCATATTTTCCCAATTTTCTTTGCCTACTCTTCACTTCAACATCAACTACCGACCTAACCAGAACAGACCTGTTCTCAGCATTAACAGATTCAGAAATAGCATCAAGATTACCTTGTTCAGAATTTGATGAACCAGGTGCTTCATCCTCGTTGGCTGATTTAAAAGATTCACTTGATGATTCAGAATTATTATCCTTTCCAGCCTGCAGAATTGCCTCCAAGAATCTTGCACGGGACCTAGAAGCCACTGATTTTCTGGCAAGAACCTTTACACGACGACCACGGGGGCCTGGGTTACAGTTAGATGTGGGTTTGGGAATATGAGGGTTTTCAGGGGTTGAGGTTCTTTCTGGTGATTGAGAACTGTATACAGATGGAGAATTTGAATCTGATTCATAATTCCCTCCATCATTATCACGATTTGGCGATGAAGAAGAAGAAGCAGATATAGGTGAAGACATGATTACGAGTGTTGTTAGGAAGAAAAGAAAAGTGATCAGTTTTGGGTTTGAAGAATAATGATCTTGGCTCGACGATTACTTTATGAAGAAAAGTGTAATGATGACCCTTATATAAGATATGGCTATTAATTATACAACGGGCAAAATATTTATTCAAGTGGGAGTCTAATAGTTGTAGGAGTGTCATTGATTAGACAGTTTAGAGTTCCCTACCTCTAGGCTAGTTGAGTATTGATGGGACTTCTTGGAACGAGTTCATTTGGGGATTAGTACAAAGAATTTGAAATGAACCAAATATAGATAGAATCCTGCTCATGTGTGACTGTAATTAGTTCAATAATTGTATAGAGATGAGCACGTACCTTGTCAGTCAGATGAACCAGCAGAGATGAACCGGGTTCATCGTGTTAAAGTCCTTAATTTTCCTCAATTTATAATGATAGAGAAACATCATTAGCAACCAGGGAATCATATTAATACATGGCGAGAGAGTATGACATTAAAGTCATGATGCTGAGTAATGATTAGTCTGGTTGATTATCTATGTTAGTGTTTCTAGCCAAAAAAAAAATTCATTTTTTTAAACTTTTGTTTTTTCAATAAGGTGATTTTAATCATCCCTAATTCAAGCATGTTTCTCTTAAAATACTCCCTGCTCAGTGCTTTAGTAAAGATATCTGCAATTTGTTGATCAGTAGCATAAAATTGAATTGAGATCATTCCTTTTTCATAGTATCCCTCAGGAAATGGTGCCTACCATCTATGTGTTTACTTCTCTTATGATGAACAAGGTTCTTCGTCATACTAATGGCACTAGTGTTATCACATAAAATATGAATGCATCCCACATCTATACCAAAGTCCATGAGTTATTGCTTTATCCATAGCAATTGAGCACAACAAGAGGCTGCAACCACATATTCAGCCTCAGCAGTAGACAAAGCTACTGAATTCTATTTCCTAGTGGCCCAAGACACAAGGCAGGAGCCCAAAAAGTGATTCATGCCTGAAGTACTCTTCCTGTCAACCAGGAAACCTTCATAATCAGCATCAGCATATCATACAAGGTCAAAATTACTACATTTAGAATACCAAAGGCACAAATTAGTGGTGCCTTTCAAATATCTCAAAATTCTCTTCACTGCAGTGAGGTGGGACTCCTTTGGATTTGCCTGAAACCTAGCACATAGTCCCACACTGAACACAATATCAGGTCTGCTGGCAGTGAGATATATAGAGACCCAGTCATCCATCTGTATAGCTTCTAATCAACGGATGAACCAGGTTCATCCACATCCAATTTTGTAGCTGCGGCTATGGGAGTGTCTATTTCCTTTGAGTCTTCCATTTTAAACTTCTTGAGCAATTCTTTCACATACTTTTGTTGGTGGATCATTGTTCCATTTGAGTTTTGCTTGATTTTCAAGCCTAAGAAGAAGTTTAGCTCACCCATCATACTCATCTCAAACTCACTCACCATAAGCATAGCAAATTCCTTGCTCAATTTTTCAGAATTCGCCCCAAATATAATATCATCCACGTATATTTGCAAAACCAGGAGATCCTTACCATTTTCCTTTAAGAACAAGGTACTGTCAATTTTGCCTCGTTTGTACCCATGTTCTAGCAGGAATTTTGATAATCGTTCGTACCATGCTCTTGGTGCTTGTTTGAGACCATACATAGCCTTGTCGAGTTTGTATACGTGGTCAGGTGACTCCTTGCTTTCAAAACCCGGAGGCTGCTTGACAAATACATCTTCCTTCAGATAGCCATTGATAAAGGCACTCTTAACATCCATATGATGAAGAGTGAATTCCATGTGTGCAGCAAATGCTATAAGAAGTCTGATTGCCTCTAGTCTTGCCACAGGGGAAAAAGTTTCATCATAGTCAATTCCCTCTTATTGACTATACCCTTGAACAACTAGTCTTGACTTATTTCTTGTAACAGTTCCATCCTCATCGAGCTTGTTCCTGAAGACCTACTTGGTGCCAATCACTGATCTGTCTAGTGGCCTGGGTACCAAGTGCCATACTTGACTTCTTTCAAACTGATTCAGCTCTTCTTGCATGGAGTTTACCCAATCAACATCTTGTAGGGCTTCCCCAATGTTCTTTGGTTCAATCATGGATAGAAAGACATCAAATGCACTCAGATTTTTCAAGGATGATCTTGTTTTGATTCTGGATGTCAAATTTGTTATGATGTTCTCAAGAGGGTGAGAACTCTTATATCTGTGTGGTTTGAGTACCAGTTGTTCATTCCTAGAAAATTTCATGTTGTCTTGTAGTTGTGGAGCAGGATCAGGGCCAGGTTGCATATGTTGAATTCCCCCTGTCATGTTGCTTAGGGTAGTTGAAATTGGTCCATCACCTGTTCCATCTTCCATGTTTGCTTCAATGTTTTCACTGCTTCTTAGCAGTCCAAGCTCCTTATCTTCTGGTTCCTGTCTCTCAGCAAGAGTGTTAGTTTCATCAAAGACAACATGTACACTTTCCTCTACACACATAGTTCTTTTATTATATACTTTATAAGTTTTGCTATGTGATGAATATCCCAAGAATACTCCATCATCACTTATGGGGTCAAATTTTCCTAGGGTATCTTTGTCATTATTATGCACAAAACACTTGCATCCAAAATCCCTAAGGTGGGATATGTTGGTCTTTCTCCCTTTAAGTAATTCATAGGGAGTTTTCTCTACCAGAGGTCTGGTCATGCATCTATTGAGTATGTAACAAGCAGTGTTTATTGCTTTAGCCCAGAAGTTGTGATATAGTTTGCTAGATATAATNAATGCTTCATCCTTAGATTCTAGGAATAAGGTCCAAGTGAACCTTGAATAATCATCAACTAGTACCATCACATATCTCTTACCACCTCTGCTAAGACCACACAGATCCATATGAACCAGTTCCAACTTCCTGGTGGTACTGACTATTTTCTTACTTTTGAAAGAAGACCTTACCTGTTTCCCCCTGGCACATGCCTCACAAAGGTTGTCCTTCTTGAACTTAATGTTAGGAAGTCCTACCACTAAGTCCTTAGAGACTAGTTTGTTAAGCTGAGTCAGACTCGCATGACCAAGTCGTTTATGCCACAGTAGGGGATCACTGTCCAACACACTTAGTCAAGTGAGTTCATTTTTAGACAGTGTGGACAAGTCTATGACATAAATGTTATTCATTCTTTTTCCCTGCAAAACAATCTTGTCAGTAAGCAGGTTAATCACAAAACATTTTGTGGAAGTAAAGGCAACCAAGTTACCTCTGTCACAGAGTTGTGATACACTGATTAGGCTATATTTCAAGCCATCAAACAAATACANATGAATCAAATTTTTTCTGGCCCAATTTGGTAGCCAGTTTTTCTTTTTGACAAACCTCTCATTTTTTCGACTGGCCTGCTCTTTTGCAGTACACTCATATTTGTAGTGGCCAGTCTTACCACAATGGGTGCATATTTTATTCTCAGGAAGAGTGAGAATAATTTATTTTGGATCCCACTTGGGCAATTGACTTCCAAAGCCAATCCCTCTCCGGTTGCTACTATGATTCTCTTGAAGCCATATCAAGGCATCAGAGGATTTATTCTATTTACAAGCTCGATCTAATTCATGTTTGACTTTGCCAAGTTCTTCGTTAAGAGTTCTTATCTGGTCATCCTTGGCATACATCTTATCTTTAGTTTTCCCACGTTTTCTTCTAATATGATATGAGAATAATCAACAACCTTTTTACTGGATCCTAGCTTTAGCTTTAAGTTTTCATATTTTACTTCTAGAATCTCAGTTTCAAGTGGATGAACTTGGTTCAACAAGACAGTGTTTTTCTTTTCAGATTCACTGAATTTGATTTCCAGGTTCATGCACTTTGCTTTTAGCATTGCAAATTATTTAGATAGTTGATCCTTCTCTTTGGTTGTTTCCACAGAATCATCTATGACATCAAGTAGCATCTCAGAGAGTTTTCCTTAGATATGAACTTTATTTTGTTTTTAAGATGGGAAATACTTACTTCTGGTTCTTCATATGATTCCTCATCAGATTCTCCAATTTCCATGAGCGCCTGATCTTCAGTCTCCCCATCTTCTGATTCCTCATCTGAACTTTCCCCCCAAGCAGCAACCATAGCCTTTGTTGTGGTTTTCTTGGGTTGGACCAGTTCCTTCTTCCTGTTCCTTCTTTCATATCTCTCCTTTTTCCATTCTACTTCCCACTGAGGACAGTTTTTGATGAGATGGTCAGTCTTACCACATTTATAGCATCCCTCGTTGGTTGGCCTTTCTGGGGCTTTTGCTTTATTGTAGTTTCCTCCTCTAGAGATGCCCTTCTTCCTCATGAGAAAGTTTCTAAATTATTCGGTAATCATGGTCATCTCATCTTCCTCTAGATCTGCCCCCTCAGTGATTCTTAGTGCTATACTCCTCTCCTTCTTTGGACCATNAGATCTGCTCCCTCAGTGATTCTTAGTGCTATACTCCTCTCCTTCTTTGGACCATCCATCTTCATTGTCTGCCTTCTGAGTTCATAGGCAGTGAGGTTTCCAATCAGCTCATCCAATCTCAGGGTTGCCATATTTTTGGATTCCTGGATAGCAGTGATTTTGCTTTCCCAGGAAATAGGCAAGACCCTTGTTAGGATCTTCTCAACCCTGTCCTCTTCAAGAATGACTCTTCCAAGAGACTTCAGTTCATTAGTCAAGGTTGTGAACCTTGTGTACATCTCTTGGATAGTCTCTCCTTCTTTCATAGTGAAGTTTTCATACTGAGAGTATAGTAGAGTACCTCTTGACCTTTTTAACTGAGGTGTTCTTTAATGGGCTACTTGCAAGGTATCCCAGATCTCTATGGCAGTGGTGCAACTTTGGATTCTGCTGTACTCGTCTGGGCCTAGTGCACATACTAGCCATTTCTTGGCCTTTGCATTCTTTTCCCATTTCTTCAGATCCTCAGCAGTGCAATCAACTCTAGTCTTTGGTGCATCTATATCTTCAACAGTCTTCATCATGGTGGCTACAGGACCATCAATGACTATGTTCCAGAGTTCATAGTCTTCTCCAATCAGGTGATCCTTCATTCTGTTCTTCCACCAAGAGTAATACAGGCCATTGAAGAGTGGTGGCCTTGAAGTTGATTGAACTTCCCAGTTTCCAGGTGGTGCATTCATCTTGATCTTCTCCAAGGTGTTAGCCTTTCAAGGATAACCTGCTCTGATACTAATTGATATTTTAGACGTCAATACCACACAAGAACATAGGTTGATTTGTGTGGTATCCAATTTTTTGAGTGTTGTCTCTCTAGAAAAACCTGGTTCTTCTTGGTGTTCCAACTTCTACTGTTGCGTAATAATAAAAGCAGTAACGTAAAAATACAGAGATTTTTACTTGGAAAACACCTGGCTCAAAAGGTGAAAAAACTNTCTAGCTAATTTCTACAAGCTTCAAGTTAACTCTAACTTGAACAATGTGTACCTATTACAATTGCTTCTATGAAAGCTGAAAAGATACAATATTAAATCTCCTACTACAACGAACTAGACTCAATGACAAACATATGGAACTGGTTCTTCTAGCTGGTCTGTAGCCTTTGTATCGCATAATAATTCTGCTTGTTGAGTTTGTCGTTCAGTTCTGGTACAACCCTTCCTGGGAGAAAGATCTAGTATTAAACTCAACTTCCTTCCTTCGTTACTGTCCTTGCTGAATTCAACTTCTATTCTCTTATCAATTTGCAACCTTTTCGTATTAGGAGACACTCTCCTTGTTCATTGATACTTCACAATCACATTCATCTCCTATGCATATACGGTTCATGTGCCAACGCGTCAGGTCAAGTATGTATGCTCTGATGGACCTGGTTCAACTGGTCAGACATTTGTCAATCTTTAAAACTATGCAGTGACTTGGGTCAACATCAGGTCTGGTTATCATCAGATAAGGGTATATGTAATGACCATGCCGGTTGTTTTGAGTATTTTAGCCTCGTTACTCCATTTCTTGCTTCTTTTATATTCATTTGTGGTTATGTGACTTTACGAGGTAGTTGGTTTGGTTTCGAGGATGTTTTAGAATGAATCAGCACACTTAGTCCCAATGTTAAAAGCTTAAGTTGAAAGAGTTGACTGTATGTTAACTTATGTGCCAACGACTCCTCAAGGGAGTTTTGATGGTTTTGATAGTTTTGTATGATGATTTTGGATTTAGAAGTATGTACGGATATTGGTTTGGATGTCCGTAGGTCATTTTTGTTTGAATTGGCAAAAATTTGAAAGTTGAAGGTTTGGAAGGTTGAGAAGTTTGACTGAGGATTGACTTTGTTGATACCGGGATCCGATATTGGTTTTGGGAGTATAGAATAGGTCTATTGTGTTATTTATGACTTGTGTAAAATTTAAGTTAATCAGAGTTAGTTTGATAGGTTTCAACATCGATTTTAGAAGTTGAAAATCCATTAGTTTTAATAGGTTTGAATTGGGGTACGATTCGTATTTTTGATGTTGTTTAATATGATTTGAGGCTTCGACTAAGTTCATATTATTATTTAGGATGTGTTGGTATATTTGGATGGGATCGCGTGGGCCTCAAAATTTGACGAGCGCAAACACAACACAAAATTATTGCTCGCTAGTCAAAGATAGTATAGTTTATTTATCGTCTCCACGTGGATTGGATTTAAACAGTGTTTGAATAACCTTTAGTTGATTACTATCTAGGAAAATTAAAAGTTGATTTGATGACTATTACTATGCTTAAATACTAAACACTAAGCAATTAACAATTGATCACAAAGGACAAGATGAGCAACGAAGAAATATCAATGAGAGAAACAAGGGTAATTGACTAGACATGTGGAAGATGACTTACTCAGGATCCAATTTTTGAGTATGTTCACTCAGTAATACGGTTGATTCTCACGCATACAACCGATAATCAGATTACACTTGAAGTTAATGTTCCTCTTCCTATTAAACGTTAATTTCAGTAATTAATCCAATTGAAGCACGGTAAGCAATTGCAACAATAAAATGATGGTTATGATCTAAAGGGTAACTTCTCATGAATATTTCCCTATTTTCTAGTTTGATTAATAATTCAAGAGGACCTTTCCATTACCTATTTGAATCACGCATTTGAACTAGAGCATAAGATGTAAATCAATTCAATATCAAGCTCCTCCTTCGATTAAGGAAAATAAAAAATAACTCCACAAATACGAATTAAAACTTCATCAATTAATTCTAAAAATTATCAAGAATCGAATCCCTAATCAAGTTATCAAAATACCGTATCTGTCAACACCTTAATGGAAATTACTCCATAGCAATAGCAAAAGTCATATTAATAAGGTTTAAGAACAAAGAAAACATCAATTCTAATGATTCGATACAAACTCCCGTATTGCAACGATTGTTGATTGAAATCTCAAGTCTTCTTGACTTGGTTGGTTCTCCAATCTTTCGTGGTCAAAAGTCCCTTCAAAAACGTATTTTGGGTGTATTTATCCCATGTAGAAGTGGTCCCGGACGAAACTATCCTTTCCAAACCGAAATAGGGCACGACGCCCCATGCGACGCGCCTGTGGAGCTTATTAGGGGCCTTGAATTTTGTCTGCCAGGCCATATTTTCACCCATGCGGCGCGGCTGTGTTTTTTTCTAAGAGTAAATTGTTTGATCCACTTTTTGACATCCAGAATTGGTACTCGACCCCCGAACACGATTCTGATTTAATTTCTTGGTCTTTTACTCAAACTTTAAAGCTCCAAATTGATCGTTTCAGCTCCAGATTAACGTTTTTAACTCGGAATCACTTCTTGCAAGGCATAACATACGTAATAAGTGTAATTCACTATCATTTAATCTCAAACTCACGGAAAATGGAGTAATTAGAGTGCAAACTACGACAAAAATACGGGTTTCTAGCCTACCATCAACACTCCACACTTAGACTATTGCTCGTCCTCGAGCACTCAAAACTACACTTCACATAGAGGCGAAATTTTTATCAAACAACGTCTCCAACACATCATGCCAAGAATATTTAAAATAGACTAAGAACCATGCATAACATCCTAGCCTCAAGATTCGACTCAAAAGTACCGTGCATTTTTCACAACCTGCCCACTTACTCTAACACAAAGGTAAAAGACTTTACCTTACCTTCACAAACCATATGCCCTCACACAAACAATACAGGGTAGTTCCACATACAATTAAATTCAAGAACAATTAGGAACTTAAGATTGAAAGAATTCACTCACTCTCAGAATTAAAATTCATGCGCCACAAAAAACATACTGTAGATTTCCCGTAGTGTAATACCTTACTAATTGAGCTCATTCAGTCGAGGATCAAGTAGGATTTTATTTTGGTTGTAATGTAGGCTACCAGACATGTATGATCATATGCATATTGTGACTACACCTCCCTGAGCACTTTAATACATATACATTAATAATTCAAACCCCATGCTTGTGTTGAACCAAACCCCAACCTTCACAACATAAAAACCTCAAGCTCCCAATTTCTTTAAGCATAGACAAAGAAAGAGTTACCCCTCGCAAGGAATAATTTTCTTTATAATATATACAAACACCAACATTTTTTTTCTTTCTCTTTTTTCAATTCCCTTCAAGTGGATCTCACAATTTTTTCTAATAGTGCACCTTTCTCCTTTTCTATAGCTCCACTCAAAAATCCAACTATACCTCCACATACCTTTTAACAAGCTCATAAATATATCATGTGCTCAAGAGAGATAAAAGGTTCAAACAGATAGTATATTCAAACAAAACGGTCAGACTTATAGTGTGGTTGCCAAAGAAAATAGCATTACAGGATCAAATGGGCTAACTAGGATACATAATAATTGGGCGGATCACGGGCATATAATTGGTTCAATAAAGAAATGCCTATATCACTTAAAAGAATGAATAGGACTACTATTTCGCATTGGAAATACACGAGGCAAGTTCTAGACATCACTGACATGCACAAAATATCAACACAAACCTCACTCTCACATTGGCACATAACTCACTTAGGATTGGATCTTTCCCCACTCTCTAGTCAAAGCAGTTAAGAGAGTCACAATCAACTAATTTAAGGCACTTATCTAAGAGTCAATTATTGAGCCTAAGCGTCACAAATAAGGTACTTCACCACTCTCAAGGGATACACAATCAAGGAAAACTGTTTCAAATCAGCACTGTGGCACAAGATTCTTTATTCCTTAAATCTAAAAAAACTAACTATACTCGATTCAAGTAAAACCCTTAGAAAATCATCGCGGCACAAATAAAAACAAATGAGAAATTATAACAATACCTAAGAAATAAAAATAAAAATAACAGACCACGTTCGACTTTAAATCCCTCAAGAAACTAGTCGACGACATCCATCATCGGGAAGAGTCGAAACTAAACGATTAAATACTAACTATTACTGGCCAATAGAATTCAAAGTTATAATATACATATCATATTGTCTAAGAAATAAAGATTGTAAAATTGAAACAAATACAAATACAAATACAAAAAAATAGGAGCATCCCACCCCACACGCAAGAAATTTCATTGTCTAATGCAAAACAATAAAACAAGAGTGAAAAGGTGACTCCCTAATGCCCTTGGCCGAATCATCATCCCCCTCGAAGGTGCGAAAATCCTCTTCATCATCGAAGGGAACAAAGTTCACATCCTTATTCGATGGAAGTTGTCCTCCCTCCGCGAAGCCCAACCACTGCTGAGTGACAATAGAAAGAGGGTGGTCGTACTGTAGCTCTACCAAGTTAGTCTTCCCCCGATCAGAGTGATGGCCTAAATCAGCAAACAACAATTGCAGTGTCTCCTCAACAAGGACCAGACTTTGGTCCGAAGTAACAACAGTAGGAGGAGGATTTATCACTGTCGTGATATCAAAGGCCTTGATAGGATATGACACTGGGATGGTCCGGTCATAATGAAACTCCTCATCTACAATAGTGTGCCTGCAATAGTTGAGTGATCATACTCGGGGTACTCTAGGCGGCAGTCCCCAAATGATCGCACTCTCTCCATGTGCTCCATCATGATTTTTCCGAGATCAAACCGCATCCTTGTCAAAAAGGCATAGATCAAACACACTTTCAATCGGGAGACATCAATGTCACTTTGGGTAGGCATGATTCTGGCATTGATTAGCCGCAAAATAACCCTGGCCGGATGCTGGAAAGGTCCCATTCTTCATGTCCTTGTGGAAATCATTAACATAACGCATCCATGCGATAGAAGAGTCAGCTCCACATAGCTGTCGGCGGATATCCGAATAGTCTGGACGATAGAGAAACCTCTGAAAGAGCTTGTGGGAATCCTATGAGAAACCCAAAATCCAATTGATCACTTGGGAGGAGAAAGGAATCACTTTACCTCAAACTCACTTTGTACACAAGATCCAGGCTGGCCTCAGGTTGCCAGTTGGAATAAAACCCCTTTATCAGGTTCACGTTCACCGCATCACCTGTTCTAAATAGATTTTCAAAATCCAAAGCCCAAATGTTATTATATATCTCATTATATTTACGGGCCAACTTCCCATCGTCGATAGCAACCTCAAGTTCCGGGTTGACCGCAGGGACGAATGTCTAGAACCAATGTCTAGGATGGGCTGGGACATCCCGAATAACAAATTTGCACTTTGGTAATATATCCACATCTGGATCAATGCGCTCCTCTTCCTCTTCCACTGGGGCGGGGGGAGGTGCCCGCCTACCCCTCGACGGCTACTAGAGGCAACCTCAGAGGAACCTGTTTTAGAACGTTTTCTAGGACGATGAGACATTGTACCTGCACAAGACAAACAACATTAGCCACAACACTTAAAAAAAAAGGACCAAACGGGGTAACCACCCATACTTATGTTACTGTCATGTTCACAAGTACAATGTATATCGGGGACCCAGAATAATCAACAACTCACCCAACCACCAACATAATATTACAACAACATAACCACAAAATAAACTAATGTAAAATACAAAATTAAGAAGCTAAACTACTAATGAAGAAAAAAATAAGAAGTTGTACTAATTTACTACTAACAAAATTAATAAGTTACAATACAACACTACACAAGTACTTAGCATGAATCAGACACCCCAATTAGCACCTAACAACACATTAGCATGGAGTGGTCAATCTATTAGCACTTGGGGCTAACACGTTAAAGTTTCACAAAATAAAAACATGACCCCCACCCCACACTTATCATTAAGCATCACATTATCTCATAACAAATATCCTCTAATTAGGCACAACTTCACCTTCTATGTCATTGTGGCATTTTATCAAACACATTGTATTCATCAAGTTCAACTCATAATTTCAAATTCTATTGGTCTAGGACCACTACACAACAACAACAATTAACCACCCAACAACAACCACAATGTAACAATAACACAAAGTGCTCTAATTTTACACAAAACTCCCTTTAATTTTTACCATATTGGCACCCCCATTAAATTCCATCACAAAATAATGCAATAATCACCAAGACATATCAAAAATCCTTCACAATCATAAGAACAATGAAAACCCACAAGTTAAGCACAATTTTTGGCCATAATAAGCAAAGTAACTAAAAAGAATTAGCAAAACTACAACTAGCTAGGGCTTTGTTGAACTAAACTAAAACAACTTAAATACTACATTTAAATACTAAAAGAAAGAGAAGAGATGAGAGGAAGAACTTACCTTGAAGATGGATGGGAGTGATAGGAGGTGGGTATGGAAGGAATTGGAGAAGAAGAAAGATTTTGGGAGTTGAGTTAGAGTGTAATTGGGGGGT
>ML434965.1:28634-82441 GCA_005239525.1 Nicotiana knightiana | reverse complement strand
GGGGGGGGGGGGGGGGGGGGAGGAACGAGCATTAAAGTAGACTAGGAGTCTTTGTATTTTCAGATTTTTTTTTAAATACTGCCGATAAATTTGTACAACCGCGTTGCGGCAGTGGAGAAGTTCAGAGTCTCAAATTCATGTCAAAAATATCCCCTTGGCCTAGCGCGGTGCCCCACATGGCGCCCCATTCGGTGTATTAACTCAGTTTTCTCAGAGTTCTGATTTTTTCATGTTTTAGCCTACAGTTTGCACCCCAAGTCTATCATGTAGTTATTTTGTATTCAATTCATGCTCATACTTGTACAAACACTTATCAAAACTCCTAAACTATAATAATCCTAATCTACAATTATATAAACTATTCTACAAAAGCGAGAACAAGGGTTAGAAGTAGTTTTGAGCTATAGCCGTCAGCTTGACTCTGTCACTTAGGCTTATTTGATTACGATTCTAGGGGATTGATTGTCAAGCTCTCTAACAAGGTACGATTTTAACTTGTGCCCATTCACCTTAAAGCTCTCATTCCCTTCCTTGTCCTGTATTTTAATGGCACCATATAGTGAGACATGTTTCACCACATACGACCCTGTCTATCTTGTATTGAATTTTCCAGGAAACAATCTAAGTCTACTATTATAAAGTAAGACTCTGTCCCTTTCATGAAAATCCTTTGACTTATTCAGATGATCATGCCACCTTTTTGTCTTTTCCTTGAAAATTCGCACATCTTCATACGCGTCCAGTCTAAACTCCTCCAATTCGTTCATCTGTGCCAAACTGTGTTTTCCTGTAAGACTAAGATCAAGATTAAGCATCTTAGTTGCCTAATAAGCTTTATGTTCTATCTCAACAGGTAGGTGATACGATTTTTCATACACTAGTTTGAATAGTGAAGTCCCTATGGTTGTTTTGAATGCAGTTATGAAAGCCCATAGAGCTTCATCCAACTTTACAGAGCAATCCTTACGAGAAGCACTAATCGTCTTTTCATGAATTCATTTAAGTTCACGGTTAGCCACTTCAACTTGACCACTAGTTTGGGAATGGTATAAGGTTCATGTTCTGTGTATGAACCCATACTTAGACAACAATGAAACGAACTGCTTGTTCACAAAGTGCGACCCACTGTCACTGATAATCAGTCAAGGTTCCCCAAATCAGGCAATATATTCTTGCGGAAGAACTCACACACCACCTGATCATCATTAGTCCTAGTGGGGATTGCTTCGACCCATTTAAAGACATAGTCAACGACCACTAGAATATACCCATAAGAATGTGGTCACCCCCAAGTATGCCTTATAAAAAGGACTAAGTGGTAGCTGCAAATATAATCTGTTCTGATAGTCCGGAGTCGAATCCCACAGAGAATTAAGGTTTCGCCATAATTTTTCAATATCGCTAAGAAGACAAGCTCGAATAAATTTCTAAGTTATAAAGATTAATATTCTTATATCTAACTAATTAACTAAGAAACTAAATCACTAAATTAACAACTAAATATACTAAGGGCTGAAGATTAAATTTATGAGGTCTAGAGTTATGATTTCCTCAAATGTTGGAACCCTTCCCGCTATGTTCCCTACAATTTTGCCTTTGTATTCTCTACTGATCATGAGCACTTTAGGTGCCGTAATTCTCTCTCTAGAAACTACAACAATTTATCAGACATATTCTCTCAAACTACACTAGTTGGCTTTATCTAACTGCTCATTATGACCACGTCAAGGCTTTGTTATTTCTAAACCTACCTTTAAACCCCTTGTATTGATTTGTCACATACGTTAGGAGTGACGTTGTTCAACAACCACCTAAATATGTATAATTTCTTAAGCAACACATAATAAATAGGCACAGTCAATCGATGGCCAGTCAATCAACTGAAATAAGCACGTAGTTGAACAAATAGACAAATTCAAAGGTTAAATTATATTAAAACATAACAAGAATTCATCCTCCAAGATGTTCCATCAAAATCCTTGATAAAAAATTAGCTAATCATAATAGTATGCATAACTACAATACTAGAATTCATAACTAATAAGTGAAATAGGAAGGAGGGAGTGAAAAACTCGTAGAAGAATTCCCCGCGTTGCTCCTATTGTGTCTCTGCCTCTTTAGGTCCAAAGTGTGTCAAAAGTCCTCAAAATACCCCTTTTCCATGAATATATACCAAGTAGGGTCGGCCGCGCACCTGGAAGGGTGCCCGCGCACTTGGCCTTGCACATCTCACACTTTCTACCGTATTTGCGTAGTCAGTGCGCGGCCACGCAATTACTGCATAATTTTCACCCTGTTCTGTTTGGAATTTAGATAAACGTAAAATATGAAAGTTGTAGCCTTTGAATTAGATTTCCAACCATATATTGTGGAGCCCAAATGGAGTTCCGAGCGAAAAGTTATGTACATTTTACTAGACAGTGCACAATATGCCTACTCGATTCTTCGTTCGTTCTTAACTATCATCCGTTGATCCCCGAACACAATTCCGGCTTAATTACTTGGGCTTTTACTCAGACTTCAAAGCTCCAAATCACTTGAATTCATTCCATAACATCTACATAGCTCGAAATCACTCCTACAAGGCATAAAACACAAAATTAGTGAAACACACTAGCGATTAAAGCTCAAACTCAATTAAAGTGCAGTAAATTAGAGTGTAACAAGCGACTAAAAAATGCAATTATAGCCTATCATCAACACCTCACACTTAAACCATTGCTCGTCATCGAGTAATCAAACTACACTTTATATAGAGACGACCGTTTTAAAAATTTCTCCTAACTCATCACACCAAGAATACTTAAAATAGACTAAGCACAAAAGCGTAACATCTTTACCTCAAGATTTGACTTACAAGTACCATGCATTATTCACAACTCACCTACTTACTCGAACATAGAGGTCACTGAAATTACCTTTCCTTCATGAATCATGTGCCCTCACACAATACAAGGGAGTAGTTTCACACAATAAAATTTAAGAACACACTCAAGATAGAAAGAATTCACTCACTCTCAGAAATAACATTCAGATGCCACAAAAGATGCATCATAATCTTGCTCGTAGTGTACTACTCTTCTAATTGAACTCATTCAGTCTAGGATCAAGTAGGACTTTATTTGGTTGTAATGTAGGTTGCGGGACGGGTAGGATACATTTAGACATAAGAGTGACTATACCTCCCTAAGTACTTTAATATATATACTTTAACATTCAAACCCCATATTTATGTCAAATTAAACTCCACTTTCACATCAATGTATATTACCCCATACTTCTTTAAGCACAATTACATCAAGAGTCACCACTTATCAAGGAATCATTTTTTTCACAGCAATACAACTATTTTTTCCTTTTCTTTCTTTTTTTAATTCAAGTGGCTCTTACATTTTCAAAACAATGCACCTTTCTCCTTATTTCATTAGTTCAAATCAAAATCCAAACCAGCCACTCCACACTTTAACTTTTACACAGTTCATAATAATTCAAGTTCTCATGAGAGGTCAGAAGGTTCAAATAGATGATTAATTCAAACAAATGGGTAAGGCTTGTAATGTGGTTGCTAAAGAAACAGGATTACAGGCTCAAAGGGGTTAACTATGATACATAACAATTAGGCGGTTAAAATATATATATGGCTCAACAAAAAAATGCCTATATCACTTCCAAGACTGAACAAAACTATTATTTCGGTTTGCAAACACACAGGGCAAGTTCTAGACATCAAATATAATGCACAAAATAACACACAAACCTCACACACACACATGGCACATAACTCACTCAGGTTTGATTTCATCAATACACTCTAGTCAAAGCAGTTAAGCAAAGTTAAGTTTATACAATTTAAGGTACTTATACAAGAGTAAAAAAATGAGCCTAAGCGTCACAACCAAAGTACTCACTATTCTCAAGGAATAACAAAGTCAAGAGATATTGCTTCAATTCAATTCATCTCACACTGCTCCTATCCTAAAAAAAATTAAAACTAACTACACCAGGAAACAAAACCCTTGGAAAAGAACCGCGGCACAAAGAAAAACTAAGGGGAAATTGCTACACTACCTAACAAAAGAAATTTCTTTTGTCTTTTTTCTTTCGACTTAAATCCCTCGAGAAAATTATCTAATAGATCTATCATCATGAAAAGTCCAATATTTTCTATTTTTATAAAAAAAAAATTATTCAATTAAACTAACACAACTAAAATAGCATAGAAAGTTACCTAAACAATCTCCTCACCCCACACTCAAAATTGTTCATTGTCCCCAATGAACCACTCATAAATACAAGACGGTAAAAGAAACTCCCTGGTAGGCCAAAAACCGAAGCACTAGCAGCTCATGGGTTACTCAGACTTCTCCCAGGCCTGATCCTTCTTATTGTATCTCACACTTAGTTCCAACCATCTGATTTGTTGTTGCATCCTTCCAATGGCTTTGCTTTCCATACTCCTAAAAAAATCAAAAATCGACACTACAAGAATAATACAACAATAAATAAATAATAATAATAATAATAATAAAATAAAATTAAAAAATAAAGTTGGGTTGCTCCCAACAAGCGCTTGATTTAACGTCGTGGCACGACATGAAATATTTTTTGCCTCCACCTCAAGCTTATGAATTGAACCCCAAGTTTTGATTCAAGCTTATGGTTATGCTCCTGGGGTGGTGGAACGAATCTTACTGGCCCAAGAAAACTATGTACTATTCTGCACTTCTTGGCCTTTAAATGAGGTGTGTAGTTTCGACTTTCTGGCAAGAAGAATTCCAGAGTGTAGGCACCTTGTTCCTCATTCCTTGACTCCTCAAGTGGCTCGGATGACTCTATTTTCATATTATCATCCATACACAATGTGGAAAAATGCTTGGAGTGTGGACCAATACGCTCAACTACATGAACATTGGGACTGTCAACATTCTCAACACGCATGACACTAGAGTCAGCTAAATATGTATCATCAATGTCCTTGGTTGACTCTAGTATCTCTTCTACAACATCGACATCCTTAAAATCTAGTTCAATTGATTGTTGGTGTTCTACTCAGACCTCCTCCGTTAGCACCTTGATTTCTACATCTAATACATACTCCTTTTGGCTACTATCCAAATTGCCTCGCTGAGCATTAAAAGCTTCAACCACTTGACTCACTTGAGCCTCTAAGTTGCGAATAGTTGCCTTTTGCCTTTCTATCTGCAGTTGTTTCTCATTATTTTGTTCCAGAAGGCATTTTAACATATATTTGATCTCCTTCAGGTCAGCTTCCCTAGGTTCTTTGTTCCTATTTACTTCACCAGAAAAAGTAGAACCATCATAGCAAGAGATTAGCGGATGATAAGAAATATAAGCACAGCTATGGAAGTTACCATCTTGACCACCACATATATCACACACATTCCACACATAAGATTGAGTTGGTGCACATAACTCGCTCTCTGAAATATTTTGATAAATTTGCAATGGGTTGTTTCCTCTATAATATGCATAAGGAGGATCAAAAGTAGAATTACCAACATCAAAACTCTCATAATTACAAGATGCCATGTCTCTCAAGTCAAAAATAAAAAATTAAAAAATAATCAGATACCAAAAAACAAAAACAAAAGTTCAAACTTGCAACCTAGAAATATGTACACCTACAACTACATCGTTAGTTCCACGGCAACGGCGCCAAAATTTGGTCACCCCCAACTATGTCTTATAAAAAGGTCTAAGCGATCACTGCAGATATAACCCGGTCTAAGAGTTCGGAGTCGAATCCCACAGAAAACTAAGGCTTCACTGTAATTGTTCAATATCGCTAAGAAGACAAGCTCGAATAAATTTCTAAATTATAAAGATTAAGATTCTTATATCTAAATAATTAACTAAGAAACTAAAGCAGTAAATTAACAACTAAAGATACTAAGGGTTGGATATTAAATTTAGGAGGACTAGAGTTATGATTTCCCCAAATGTTGGAATCCTTCCTGCTATGTTCCCTACAATTTCACCTATGTATTCTCTACTGATCGTGAGAACTTTAGGTTACGTAATTCTCTCTCGAGAAACTACAACTATTTACTCGACATATTCTCTCGAACTACGCTAGTTGGCTTTATCTAACCGCTCATTATGACCACTTCAAGGCTTTGTTATTTCTAAACCTACCTTTAAACCCGTTGTATTGATTTCTCACATACTTAGGAGTGACGTTGTTCAACAACCACCTAAATATGTATCCTTTCTCAAGCAACACATAATAAATAGGTATAGCCAATTGATGGCCATTCAATCAACTGAAATAAGCACGTAGTTGAACAAATAGACAAATTCAAAAGATAAATTATATTAAAACATAACAAGAATTCATCCTCCAAGAGGTTCCATCAAAACCCTTGATAACAATTATCTAATCATAATAGTATCCATAAATACAATACTAGAATTCATAACCAATAATATAAATAGGAAGAAGGAAGTAAAAAACTCGTAGAAGAATTTCTCGTCTTGCTCCTATTGTGTCTTTGCCTCCTTTGGTCCAAAGTGTGTGAAAAGTCCTCAAAATACTATTTTTTCGTGTATATATACCAAGTAGTTTCGGACCAAAACAATTATACCTTCTCCTACGCAAAAAATAACACTTTTTCCCGGACAAAACGCGCGCGGCCGCGCACCTGAAAGGGTGGCCGCACACATTTCACACTTTCTGTCCCATTTGCATGGTCAGTGTGCGGCCGCACTTTTCACCCTGTTTTGTCTAAAATTTGGGAAAACATAAAGCATGAAAGTTGTATCCCTTTGAATTAGATTTCCAACCATATACTGTGGAGCCAAAATTGAGTATTGAGCAAAAAGTTAGGTATATTTATCTAGGTAGTATGCAATATGCCTACTCGATTCTTCGTTCGTTCTTAACTATCATCCGTTGATCCCCGAACATGATCTCGGCTTAATTCCTTGGACTTTTACTCAGACTTCAAAGCTTTATCACTTGAATTTATTCCATAACATCTACATAGCTCGGAATCACTCCTACAAGGCATAAAACACACAATTAGTGAAAAGCCTTAACGATTAAAGCTTAAACTCAATTAAAGTACAGTAAATTAGATTGTTATAAGCGACTAAAATATGCAATTATAGCCTATCATCATAATGTGATGATGGGAACGGTCCTGTAACGATGGGAATGGGCGCATAAAGTCTATGCCCCAAACGTAAAAAATTTCACATACCAGAGTGGAGTTGAGAGGAAATTCATCCCTCTTGCTAATATTACCAGCCCTTTGACATATGTCACATGCAGCTACATATGGCACGTGCATCTTTGTACAAAGTAGGATAATAGAAACTGGCTTCCATGACCTTTACTGCAGTGCGATTTCGACCATAGTATCCTCCAACTGCTCTATCATTGCAATGAGACAGAATGCTTGCCGTCTCTTTTTTCAGGCTTTGAATCATACCATCTTCACATAGTTTAAACAAGAAAGGGTCATTCCAAATATGACTTTTTACCTCACCTTGAAGCTTCCTTCTTTGATCACGAGAGAGGTCATGAGGCAACCATCCACTAGCCAAAAAGTTGGTTATATGAGCACACCAAGGTGGCCTTTCAGAGAACGCAGCAACACCTACCGCATCAGACGCGACTTGGACTCCTTCTTGCTTAACAAGTATTTTAAATTTGAGTGATCACTGTGCGCAATCACTTTACTTCCTACCAGATATGATATAAACTTGTCAAAAGCAAAGATCAGAACAAAGAATTCCTCCTCGGTAATGGCGTAGTTGACTTGAGCACCATTCAATGTCCTGCTTGCATGGTAGATGGGCTTAAACATCTTATCTTTTCTTTGACCTAGGACTACCCCCAAAGCTACATCACTAGCATCACACATTATCTCAAATGGCTGGCTCCAATCAAGTGTCACCATAATAAGAGCACTCACAAGCTTTTCCTTTATCAACTCAAGTGTTCTTAAGCACTCCAGAGTGAAAACAAACTTTACATCTTTCGCTAGCAATGCAGTCAACAGTTTGGTGATGCTATAAAAGTTTGTAACGAACCTCCTATATAACCCAACATGTCCCAAGAAACTATTTATGCTCTTCACAGAAGTCGGTGAAGGGAGCCTAGAAATTACATCAACCTTACCTCTATCAACTTCAATGCCATGCGTTGTCACTTTGTGGCCCAAGATGATTCCCTCATTCACCATGAAGTGTCACTTCTCCCAATTAAGAACCAGGTAAGTGGTTTCGCAATGTTCAAGCACAAGCTCCAAATTTTTCATGCAATCATCAAAGTCATCACCAAAGAAGGTGATATCATCCGTAAATACCTCTAGACACTTCTCGTTTAGATAGAAGAATATAAACATCATGCACATCTGAAAAGTGGCAAGTGCATTATTAAATCCAAATGGCATCCTCTTGTAAGCAAAAATACCTAACAGGCAAGTGAATGTAGTCTTCTCAACATCTTATAGGGAAATGGGTATCTGATTGTTGCCTGAGTACGCACCCAAGAAGTAGTAGCATCTATGTCGAGCCACTTTTTCGAGCATCTGATCAATATAGGGAAGTGAGAAGTGGTCTTTCCTTGTTACTTCATTCAGCCTTCTATAATCAATGCACATTCTCCACCCTGTGATTGTTCATATTGGGATCAATTCGTTATCTTCATTCTTCACCACTGCCACACCCTCTTTCTTGGGTACAACTTGCACTGGATTAATCTGCTGGCTATCAGATATGGGGAACATCATTCCCGCATCTAAAAATTTAATGATCTCCTTGTGCACTACCTCCTCAAAATTTTTGTTCAACTTGCATTGGGGCTGCACCACTAGCTTGCTATTTTCTTCCTTTAGAATTTTGTGCATGAAAATGGCTGGACTAATTCCATGAATATCAGCTATACTCCAGCCAATGGCCTTCTTGTACTTTTTTAGCAACTCTACCAGCTTTTGTTCCTCTGTAGTTGTCAAGTAAGCAGAAATAATCATAGAAAAAATTTTGGTTTCAAGAAAAGAATTTTTCAAGTGAGTAGGGAGGACTTTCAATTTCACACTAGGATTAGAAGCCTCCTCTTTTAGTTCCTCCTCATTAATAACTTGATCCTCAGTTTCAAGAGCTTCAACCTCTTTCTTTCCTTCAGGATCTTCATCCTCCACTCTTCTAATCTGAGTAATACACCTCTTTAGAGTATCCCACAAGCTTGTCAAACTTGTATTTTTTAGCCAATTTCCCAACAACATCTACCTTGAAGCACGAATAGGGAGATGCCTTATTATTGGAGTATTTCATCATCCTCTTCATCTGGAACACCACTTTCTCATTGCCCACTCTGAGCAGAAGGTTCCCCTTAAAGATATCAAGGATAACTCGGCCTGTACTTAAGAACGACCTCCCAAGAATTAGAGGCACCTCCTTGTTGACTTCCATATCCACTACATTAAAATCTACGGGGAACACAAACTTGTCCATCCAAAATAGAATATCCTCAATGATTCCCTAAAGTAAAATGGTGGTTCGGTCACCTAGTTGTAGGGACACTAGTATTGATTTGATCACCCCAAGCCCCCTTCTAGTTTCTTGAACACGGACAAAGGCATTAGATTTACAGACGCACCAGACAGGAATATTGATTTTACTATTGACTTGGTATCGGGCATTTAGCCCATCTCTATTCCTTTGTATCGTATGGAATCAGCAGAGTTGAAGGAACTGGAAGAACAATTTGAGGAGATACTTGATAAGGATTCATTATGCCTAGTGCATCGCCTTGGGGTGCACCTGTTCCGTTTGTGAAGAATGAGGATGGTACTATACGGATGTGCATTGATTACAGGTAGTGGAACAAAGTTACAATTAACAATAAGTACCCATTTCCGCGCATTGATGACTTATTTGACCAGCTTCAGGGTTCTAGGGTGTTCTCTAAGATTGATTAAGGTCTGGGTATCACCAGTTGAAGATTCGATATTCTGAAGACAACATTCAGGTCTCGCTATGATCAATACGAGTTTCTTGTGATGTCTTTGGGGCTGATCAATGCTCCATCAGTATTTGTGCATTTGATGAACAATGTATTCTAGACATATCTTGATTATTTTGTCATAGTATTCATTTATTATATACTGGTGTACTCACGTAGCCAGGAGGAGCATGCATAACATCTGAAGATTGTACTACAGACGTTGAGGAAGAAGAAGTTTTATGCTAAATTCTCCAAGTGTGAGTTTTGGCTTGATTCTATGGCGTTCCTGGGGCAGTTGGTGTTCAGTGAGGAGATCGAGCTAGATCCGAAGAAGATTGAGGCAAGTCAAAGTTTCCCTAGACCGTCTTCAGCTACTAAGATACGGAGTTTTCTTGGTTTGGATAGATATTATCGCCGATTTGTGGAGGGTTTCTCATCCATTACTGCACCTTTGACTAGATTGACCCACACACTATCCCATTTAGTTTGTCTGATGAGTGTGAGGAGAGCTTTCAGAAGCTCAATATTGCCTAGCCCACAACTCTAGTTTTAATTTTTTACCTTCAACATCGGGTTCAATGATGCTTCTCGGATTAATATTGGACGTGTCTTGATGCAAGAGGGTCGAGTTATTTCTTATGATTCACGCCAGTAGAATCCCTATGAGAAGAACTACCATGTTCATGATTTAGAGTTGGCAGCCATTGTTCATGTATTAAAGATTTAGAGACATTATCTCTATGACGTGTCTTGTTAGGTATTTACAGATCATCGGAGTCTACAACATTTGTTTAAGCAAAATTATCTAAATTTGAGTCAGCGGAGATGGTTGGAGCTAGTAAAAGACTATGACATTGCCACTTATCATCCTAGGAAGGCTAGTGTGGTGGCCGATGCCTTGAGGTAGAAAGGTTGTGAGTATGGTTAGCCTTGTATATATTCTAGTTGGTGAGAGACCGCTAGCATCATATGTTCAAGCCTTGGCCAATCAATTCGTGAGGTTAGATGTTTCGGAGCCTAAGTCCGATTCTAGCTTGCATTATTTCTCGCTCTTATTTATATGGGCGCATCATAGAGCGTCAGTATGATGACCCCTATTTGATTGTTCTTAAGGACACGATGCAACACAGTGATGCCAAGGTGGTCTCTATTAGAGATGATGGGGTGTTTCGGATGCATGGTTAGATTTGTGTGCCCAACGTGGATGAGTTGCGTGTGTTGATTCTTGAGGAGGATCACAGTCTGAGATATTCCATTCATTCGTGTGCTGAGAATATGTATCAGGACTTGAGGTAGCACTATTGGTGTAGGAGAATGAAGAAAGCTATAGTGGAGCATGTGGGTCGGTGCTTGAACTGTCGGCAGGGGAAGTACGAGCATCAGAGGCCGGGAAATTTACTTTAGAGACTTGAGATTCTGGAGTGGAATGGGAGCGTGTCGCCATGGACTTTGTTGTCGGGCTCCCAAAGACTTGGAAGAAATTTGATTCTATTTGGTGATTGTAGACTGATTGACTAAGTCCGTGCCTTTCATTCCAGTTGTCATTACGTATTCTTCGAAGTGGTTGGCCAAGATCTATATCCACAAGATATTTTGTCTTCACGGTGTGCCGCTGTCCATTATTTCTAGCACACAGTTCACATCGTAGTTTTGCAGAGTAGTGTAACGAGAAGATGGACGGACAGCCTGAGCGCACTATTCAGATTGGAGGATATGCTACGCGTTTGTGTTATGGATTTTGGGATTTATTGCGATCAGTTTCTACCTCTTTTAGAGTTTGCCGATAATAACAGCTATCAATCGAGTATTCAGATGGATCCTTATGAGGCCTCATATGGGAGGTGGTATTGGTCTCCAGTTGGTTGGTTTGAGCCAGGTGAGTCTAGGTTTTTGGGTATTGATTTGGTTTAGGATGCCTTGGAGAAAGTCAAGTTAATTCAGGATGGCTTCGTACGACACAGTCTAGATAAAAGAGTACGCCGATCAAAATATTTGTGATGTTGCATATATGGTGGGAAAGAAGGTACTACTCGTAGTATCGCCCATGAGGTTCGAGAAGAAGGGCAAGTTAAGTGCTCAGTATATTGCTCTTTTGAGGTGCTTGAGAGGATTGGAGAGGTGGCCCACAAGCTTGCATTGCCACCTAGTCTATTAGGTGTCCACCCAGTGTTTTATGTGTCTATACTTCGAAATTAATATTGTGACCCGTCTTAATTTTTAGACGTCAGCACGGTTCACTTAGATGGAAATTTGACTTATGATGTGGAGCCGACGGTCATTTTGGATCGGCATGTTCGATAGTTGAGGTTAAAAAATATAGCATCAGGGAAAATTCAGTAGAGAGGCCAGCCAATCGAGGAGGCTACTTGGTAAACCAAGCGGGAGACGCAGAGCAGCTATCCACACCTATTTGAGACTCCATGTATGATTCTAGACCCGTTCAAGGACGAACGTTTGTTTCAGAAGGGGAGAATGTAACGATCCAGACGGCCGTTTTGAGCATTTTAGCCTCGTTCTCCTATTTTTCACTTCTTGTATGCTCATTTGTGGTTATGTGACTTGCCGGGGTGGTTGGTTTTGGTTCCAGGGATATTTCAGAATAAATTGGGACACATAGTCCCAAGATTGGAAGCTTAAGTTGAAAGAGTTAACCGGAGGTTGACATATGTGTAAACGGATTTGGAAAGTAGTTTTGATGGTTCAGATAGCTTCGTATCATAATTTTGGATTTTGGAGTATGTCCAGATATTGATTTGTAGGTTCGTAAGTCATTTTGGTTTGAATTGGCGAAAGTTGGAAAGTTAAAGGTTTGGAAGGTTGAGAAATTTGACCGAGAGTTAACATTGTTGATACCAGGCCCGGATTTTGGTTTCGGGAGTTGAAGTAGATTGGTTGTGTCATTTATGACTTGTGTACAAAATTTGAGGTCGAGTGGAGTTGGTTTTATAGGTTTCGGCATCGATTTTAGAAGTTGAAAATCCATTAGTTTCAATAGGCTTGAATTGGTGTACGATTCATGTTATTGATGTTGTTTGATGTGATTTGAGGCTTCGAATAAGTTCATATTATGTTTTAAGATGTGTTGGTATGGTTGTATGGGGTTGCGTGGGCCTCGGGGGTGATTCCGAAAGAAATAAGATTGAGAATTTAACTTAAGGAGTTTATGTTATGTTTCAGCTCTAGTGCAACCGCACCTGCAGCCTGCGAGGTTTTGGTTGCAGGTACGGCCATTGGGTCGCGGAAGCGGTCCTGAGTTGAGATGGGAAGTTGCGCAAGTGCGAGGAATATTACGCACCTGCGAGCTCGCACATGCGGGGAGATGGTCACAGAAGCGGGTTTTTAGACTGGGAGGGTGTTGTCGCATAAGCGGAGAAAACTCTGCAGGGGCGGTCTTGCAGGAGCGGACTGTGGAACGCATAAGTGGTAGGTCGGGAGTTTAATGTATTTTCGTAGTAGCTTGTTTTCTTTCGTGGAAGCATAATCACAAATACGGTGTCTGTGCCCGCAGAAGCGAGAATCAGTGGGCAGACTGATATAGTCGGGAGTTTGAGCCTTCTTCGCTCTAGGACTTGTAGAGCTCGGTTAAGGGAGATATTTGAGAGTGATTTCATTATAATTCATGAGGTAAGAAGCTATTGATCACTTTTGTCCATTAATATGGAATACCCATTGATTTTTACACCTATATTATGTGTATTTGAGATGAAATTTGGGGGATTTTTGGTCTTTGTATTGGAGAGTAAGATTTAGGGATTTGTGGTCAGAATCGGATGATTTTGGTATGGTTGAATCATTATTGAATGGGTGTTCGAAATTTGTGAATTTTGTTGGATTCCGAGGCGTAGGTTCGAGGTTGAATTTTTGAAATTAGTTAAAGAGCTTAGATTTAACATTTGAAATTGATTCCTATACCTTGTACTGATTATATTAAGTTGTTTGTGACTAGATTCAAGTCGTTCGGAGGCCGATTTGCGAGGCAAGGATTTGTTGGAGCATTGAGTTGCTCACTTTGAGGTAAATAACACTTCTAAACTTGGAACTGAGAGTATAAATCCTTGGAAAATGTGTTATATAGTTTGTGTTGGGGTGACACACATGCTAGGTGACAAGCATGTGGGAGTGAACCGTGGTAATTTCCATTCGGTTGATTCTTTTGTGTTTCGTTGTTATCTAGCCTTGTTCTATCCGTGAAAACCGTACCTGCTAGAGCAATGGAATTATGATTCATGTTAGAAATCATGTTTAGTCTATGTGCTTATTTGAGTTGAGATATAATAAGGCTAATTATGTTGTTTTGAGTTGTCTGTTTCAACTGCAGTTATGTACTCAGTCATGATTTTTCATTGCATATCATAGCTCAGTCTCTGTTAGAATTCATATTACGTTATATGTTATTATTTTTTGGGCTGAGTGCTACGAGACTGTGAGCCCTTTGAGACTTGAGAGATTGAGGACTGAGGTGGGTCTGAGACCCGTATTGTGAGTGTTATTGTGGATCGGGTTGCACGCCGCAGCATTCCCTATGGGCTTATCTATTATTGTGGATTAGACTGTACGCGACAGCATTAGCACTTAGGTAGGATCCGCCCCTCCGAAGACGGACATACCATAAGTGAGCGCAGGCACCGTGATATATATACATGTGCTTTAGTGAGGGGCATTGATGCCAGACACCCGTACAATGTTGGGTAATTGTGTGTGATGAGTGAAAATTTGAGATAGAAAGATTGAGCACTCTAAGAGTATGAGTACCTGAAAATATCATTGTGAAAATATCATTATGTAGGCATAGAGATTCCTCATGCTAGCTATACATGACATGTTCTTATCAGTGTTGGTCTTTAATTGTGAAATTGAAAGCATGTCTAAATTCTTGTACCATGAACAAACTGAATATGGAAGTTTTTATGAGTTATTACTGTCATTCCCATTATTATAATTGTGTTGTCAATAAATTGGTTCTGACTATATCATTCAAAGCTCGTCAGTACTTTCAGCCCAAGGTTAATTTTGTTATTTATTAAGTACATTGAGTTGATTGTACTCATACTATTCTTTGCACTTCGTGTGCAGATCCATGTACATATGGACGTGATGATTGCTAGATTTTGTGCTAGTACCTGCTCAGAGACTTTGAGGTAGCTATTATGACACATGCATACCTTGACTCTCCTTCTTTTAATTTTATCCAGTATTGTTCTATTACTCAGACAGTTGTACTAAAGTTTCAGAATGTTGATACTTAGTAGCTCATGTACTCATTAACACCATATTTTGGGATTGTTGTAGTAGAGTTTCAGTTATTTTATCGTATATTTATGAGATTTTTCTGATGTTGAGTTATTAAGCATGTTCTATTCAATCGTTTAGTTGTTATGTGTTTGTCGGCTTGCCTAGCAAGTATATAAGGTGCCATCATGACATGTTGGATTTTGGGTCGTGACAGTAGATAATGCTGACATTGCCAAGACATCCTTCAAGACTCGCTCAGGTTACTATGAATACCTGGTAATGTCTTTTGGCCTTACCAATACTCTATCTTGCTTTCAGAGGCTGATGAACCATACTTTCAGGGAATACTTAAGGAAATTCAACCTAGTATTCTTAGATGAAATCCTTGTGTTCAACAAAGGATTGGAAGAACACCTACATCACCTCAAGATTACATTTGAAATCTTGAAGTCTCACAAGTTGTTGGGAGGTTGACTAAATGCTCTTTTGGAACCAACATATTTGAGTATTTAGGACACTTGATTTCAGCTGATGGTGTGGCTACTGACCCTAAGAAAGTATCCACAGTTCAAAATTGGCCCTTACTAGTCACCATTAAACAACTTAGAGGGTTCCTAGGTTTGGCTGGATATACAGAAGGTTTATTCTGGGACATGGACTCATTAGCTAGACATTGACTGATGTACTCAAGAAGGACAACTTCCACCGGAATCAGCAAGCTCCCATAGTTGTTGAGAAGTTGAAGGAGGCCCTTACCACAACACTAGTCTTGTCCTTGTCAAACACTTCTTAGCAGTTTATAGTTGAGATTGATGCTTGTGACATAGGTATTGGGGCAATTCTGATGCAATAAGGCCAACCTATAGCCTATATTAGTAATGGTCTATCCCATAAACACTAGGCTCTATCTGTCTATGGCAAAAAGTTATTAGCACTGGTGTTGGCCATCAATAATTGATCTCATACCTGAGAGGAAGACATTTTTTGTAAGGACAGATCAAAAAGCCCTCAAGTACCTATTGGAGCATAAGATACATACAGGTACCCGGCTGAAATAGATAGCTGAGATTATGCAATTTGATTTCTCTATTGAATACAAGAAGGGCAAAGACAACAATGATGTAGATTACTTATCCAAACTACCTATAGGTGAACTGGAAACCATGTACGCCAGTAATGTTGAAGTCACCTTATTCCAACATGTGAATGAGAGTTTGAAGGATGATCAAGAATTACAAAGCCTCGCTCAATTAATTCTGAACAAAGATAGTGATTATAAAGGGTACACATTTATCAATCAACAACTCAAAAAAAAATGGAAGGTTGGTAGTTGGTAATAACTCTTAGTTGAAGAAGGAGATCATTTGTACTTGGCATGATCAACCTATGGGTGAGCATTATGGAATCAACAATATTTATAAGATAATTTTTTTCTCTGTTCTATTGGAAGGGCCTTAAGGAGGATATTGCAGGTTATGTTAAACAGTGTGACATCTGTCAGAAGAGCAAGTATGAAGATTCTCCTTACCATGGCCTGCTGCAACCTCTAGAAATTCCTCATAAGGAATGGTCCAGTAGTAGTATGGATTTTGTGGAAAGTTTGTCTAAGTCTAATGAAAAAGCAGTTATATGGGTAGAAGTGGACATATTCACTAAGTATGCCCACTTTGTTAGAGTATTTAATCCTTATTCGGATGCAGACATTGCTCAACTTTTCTTAGATAACATTTACCAGATCCATGGCATGCCTGAAAACATTGTGAGTGACACAGACACAGTCTTTGTGAACAAGGTTTGGCAAGAATTATTCTATGCCCATGGAGTAACTTTGATCACTTCAACAACCTATCACCCCAACCCAATGGGCAGACCGAAGTACTCAATAGATGCTTGAAAACCTTCTAAAGGTGTTATTGCTCAGACTCACCTCAGAGCTGGTATCTATACTTCCCATTGGTTGAGTGGTGGTACAACACCACCCATTATTCTAGCATTCAGTCAACTCCCTATGAAGCTTTTTATGGTCAGCTAACCCCTATTTACTTTCCCTATATTTCTAGTGATGTTGTGGATGAACAAGTGGACAGAAGTTTAACATTAAGGGAACTTAAGCTCCAATTGATCAAGTTCCATTTAGCTCAAGCACAACAATGAATGATCTCTTATGCTAATGCCCACAGAACTTACGGGCACTTTGATAGGGTATATATCAAAATCCATCTTTATAGGAAATATACCCTATTTGCATCTCATTTCTCCAAATTGTATTTCGAATACTATGGACCTTATCAGGTCTGACAAAAACAAACTGGTCACGTTGACTACAAACTAGCCCTACCTGATTACATTAACATACACCCCACCTTTCATGTTCCCTGGTCAAGCCTTGTCGTAAAATTCTTGATGTTATCCAACACCCATATGTTCTCCAACAAACCAGTCTCTATTGTCCAGCTCCTAAGGCAATTGCTGATAAAAGAATAATAGAGAAGGCTAACAAAGTTGTGGCACAAGTTATTGTTTGATGAGAGCAATTTTCCCTAGATCAGATCACTTGGGAATATTATTTCCCACAATTCTCTTTGAGGATAAGGAATCTTTTTAAGGGGGGAGAAATGTTACGTATGCTTTGAAGATTATAACCCTCGCTTTGGTAGTAGTACGGAGCTGTTGGTGTGAGCTGTTAATTACTTTACTTTAGTTACACTTTGGCCGCGTATGTTTGTAAATAGGAAGTTTGTTTTATTTCAATTAAGACCCCTGATTTTTAGCAGATTTCATCCTAGGCAAAGTCAGTTATTTGTCAGTGATAGTTGTAGTAATTGGTGCGAAATTGATAATTGGATAGCCTTGAGGTCATCCTTATATGCTGTAATTATCTCTCAAAGAATCTATCTATGAAAAGTTATCTTAGTTCTTAGCTAGATTAATTTTCCTTTCTTTGTTTTAGTTCATCTGCTCAATACCCCATCATAATTGAATATTGGTTCAATCCTTTATGACAATTTTAGGGTACGTAGAATCTGGGACAATGATCAGACACTTATCGAATTCACATAAACTCTTAACTTACATTTCGTAAGATTATATATGTTAATGTCATGTGTTAACATAGTTTTAAACTTGTGGGCTTACCTACTTAATTTTCTGATAATAAAGTCTTAAAGAATGAAATAATTTAATGAATAAAAACACTAACAAAAGTTGTACCTAAATGTCCATGTTCTTAGAGTGCAATAAGTCAAAATTTGGAGACATTAATAATATACTGTGTAATCAGTATGACAATAAATTTGATGTTCCTCTAGGTAAGGATGTTCTCTAGTATGTTTTTGAACCAGAAATTTTCTAATATTAGCTTGCTGACATTAAGGTCTTATTCGACAGTGTTTAGTTCATTAGAGCATCTCGAAGTTGAAGTTGTTTTAGTACTTCATCAATTTTAATATTGTTGAAGTAAATGAATGATCATTATTCATTCTTGTTTATGATTCAAAACGCCAAAAAATGATGTTAGTCATGGAAAATCCCTAAGTCTTAGTCACTCGGTCATTTTCGATGGATACACCAAATTTCAGGTTGATCAGAATTCGTCAACCTTTTGAGCACCGGTAGGATCCAAGTGGTTGTGCATAGCTCAAGTTGGTTCCA
Source organism: Nicotiana knightiana (assembly GCA_005239525.1). Classification (NCBI taxonomy): domain Eukaryota; kingdom Viridiplantae; phylum Streptophyta; class Magnoliopsida; order Solanales; family Solanaceae; genus Nicotiana; species Nicotiana knightiana. The sequence continues at coordinate 63,585 of ML434965.1, read as the reverse complement.
TATATGCGATCATACATAGAATTATTATAGCCTCGAAACGCCAAAAAATGATGATAGCCATGGTGAGTATTGCTCATAAAAGTCGTCTCTGATAGTTACACTAATTTTTAGGTCAACCTAAGTCCGTCAACCAAATTCGAAAAAATCTATATGATATCTTTCTTATAAAGTATGGATCTATTTTCTAAACCAATTTAAAGCCCTTTACAGTCGATTTGTGCAGTATCATACAAGTTATAAGCTAGCATTCTACAGAAGGTTCTTGTAATGATTAGGCCGGTCGTTTTTAGAGTTATAGCCCCGATCCCCTGTTTATAATTTTCCCCGTGACTTTTTCTGCTTATGTGTCTTTACATTAGGTGTTGGTTGTGGTTTCAAAGAGTTTTAGGACACTTAGCCCCTAAACGAAAGCTTAAGTCTTAAGATTTTTTACCGTAGTCGGAACTATGGGAAGACGACTCCGGAATAGAGTTTCGTCGGTTCCGTTAGCTCCGTTGGGTGATTTTTTACTTGAGGGCATGTCCGAATTGTTTTTTGGAGGTCAATAGCTCATTTAGACTTGAAATAATGAAAGTCAAATATTTGGAGATTTTGACCGGTAGAGGACTTTTTGATATCTGGGTTGGATTTTGATTCCGGAAGTTGGAGTAGGTCCATAATGTTGACTATTAATTATGTGCAAAATTTGGAGTCAATCGGACGTGGTTTGATAGGTGGCATCGGTTGTAGAAATTGGAAGTTTCAAGTTCATTAAGTTTGAATCAGAGGGTGATTCGTGTTTTTAGTTGTTTGATGTGATTCGAGGGATCGACTAAGTTTGTATGGTATTTTAGGATTGGTTGGTGTGTTTGGTTGAGGTCCCGGGGGCCTCGGGTGTGTTTCGGATGCTTAACGGATGAAATTTTGGACTTAGACAATTGATGAGATTTCTAGCCTTCTGGTATTTCGCACCTGCGGTGGGGAGACCGTAGGTGCGGACTCGCACGTACGGAATGGGGGATGCAAGTGCATTTTTTATCAAGGGGGTCAGTGAGTGGAGGTGTGAGAAAGGAGCCACATCTGCGCAGAAGTGGGTATGGGCGGCTTGGGCAGGGGTAGCAGATGTGGAAGCTTAACCGCAGAAATGGGCGTGCAGGTGCGGCCTATTTCTCATAGATGCAGACCCAGCCTTTTAAGTCATTTCCGCACCTACGATGGAATTTTCGCAGGTGCGGTTGTAGGCTCGCAGAAGCGAGATTGCTGGGAAGAAAATGAGAACTTCTAGGGTTTGATTACCATTTCGATTTTGGGACTTTGAGATCTCGGTGTGAGGAGATTTTTTGAGGTTTCTTCAAGAAGATTGTTGGGGTAAGTGATTCTAACTTGGAGTGGGCTATATTTCATGAATCTATTGCTATTTTTATCATCTAATTGGGGATTCGAGTTGGAAATTTGGGAGAAAGTGGTAGAAACTTCATAGACTAAAATTTCGAGTTTTGAAAGGCGATTTGAGGTCGGATTCGAGTAATTATTTTATGGTTGGACTCATGAGTGAATGGGTGTTCATATTTTGTGACTTTTACTCGATTTTGAGACGTGATCCCTGGGAGGCTTTTTGGGTCGATTTCCTCATTTCTTGTTTTAGCTTAGATTTCATTGATTAGATTAGTTTCTTATATATATATATTTATGGTATGTAATTAATTTTGGCTAGATTTGGGTCATTAAAAGTCGGATATTCGTGGGAAAAGTATTACTACCGATTGATTAAGTTTGGTTCGAGGTAAGTGGCTTGCCTAACCTTGTGTGGGGGAAATCCCCTTAGGATTTGGTATTGATATGATACGTGAGCACCGTTTGCGCGAGGTGACGAGTGCATACACGGGCTATTTGTTGCAAAACCTGATTTTTACCTAGTAATTATCTGTTTTCACCTTAATTGAGTATACTAGCATGTGTAGTTATCCTGTTAGCCTAGAATAGCATGTATACGTATCTTAATTGCTTATCTGAACTCCTTGCAGCATGCTTAGTGATACCTACTTCTTTTCTTGACTCGTACTTAATCTAAACTGTAGATTATATTGATATAACTGTTATCTTCATTTGTTTGAGTTACGTATTTACATTGGTACTACGGGACGGTATCCCGGGAGATCCCCTTGCATATTTACTTTTGAGACTACAAGACAGTACCTCGGGAGTTCTCCCTGCATATTTATTTTGGGACTACGATACGGTATCTCAGGAGATCCCCTGTTGTTTATTATGTGTGTTGAACTTTTATTTGTTGTGTTTCCTTTTGCTTAGTTCCAATCTATTATTATATTGTATAATTTCTGTTTCATTTATTATTTTCCAGTGGGTCGGACCTGACCTCGTCAGTACTCGACTGAGGTTAGGCTTGGCACTTACGAGATACCATTGTGGTGTACTCATGCGACTCTTCTTCACATGTTTTCGTGTACAGATCCAGGTACATCATTCCAGCCTCATTATTAGTCGTGCACCTGTTGTTGCTGTTATGGAGACTTCGAGGTACATCTGCCGCCTCCGCAGACCTAGGAGTCCCCTTCTTCCGTTTAGTGTAGTTCTTTTTCTGTTACTTCTAAACACTGATGTATAGAAAAGATAGTAAATTCTTAGAAGCTTGTGACTTATGATGTTCCGGGTCTTCGAAGAAACTTTGTATGTACTTTGAGGGTGTTATTGTATATGTCGAGCGGAATTTCTATCCTACTTCATTTCTGTTACTGTTAATGGTTTAGATTTATGTTTATTTCGTTGTTATACTGCTAATGTTAGGGTTACCTAGTCGTAGAGACTAGGTGCCGTCGCGACCTCTCACGGAGGAAAGGTTGGGTCGTGACGGTTCTAGAATGGCCTAGCGTCGCATGGTTTTCTCCTTGATTTATCGAAATTTCAAGTTGACATCTCAAACATAAGCTTATTGTTAGTAAAGACCTTGCAAATGACTATGCACGGAATCGAGGACGACCCTACGAGCATGCAACAACAACATTGGCTCTATAAATTAGATTCGAATCTTTTCGTTGAATGTTATAATGTGAGTCTCCACAAATTATAGGTGTTTATTGTTAAACCTTTATTAATTATATATATATATATATATACCGATAAAATCGAGCCCACTTAGCACCTCAGTTTCTCGGTGATGCAAACGGAGCAAGGACGTGACCGTAAGGAGCCGAAATTAGAGCGTGAATCTCATCGTATCAGGGCTCGAGCAAAATACCTGCCCACGGGGGCAGTTTCCCTGTTAAGTTATTAACCGAGCTCAGGATCACTCTTATAATTGGTTTGATCAATTATTACGTCTTTTATTTGCTTAATTTAACGTCAATGATTACTTGTATATAATTAATTCACATATCCTTAAAACTGCATATAAATTCAATTATTATCTGTTTTAAAGGGTAAATAGTTTGGCTCCCACTGTGGGGCCAAGGATAATAGTGGTAATTTGATATAAATTTTCATAACGCACTCTGTTTTATGCTTGTTCTTTGAGATTTTAATTTCATGTCAACTTAAGAATGTAAAACTCTCAATCTGCTCACTTGAACTTTGATGTTGAGTCTGCCACCGTGGCAGGAAAACAATATAGTGCCCATCAACGGGTTCCCATGCTGACCCCAACGGAGTTCTGGTTGTACACCCAATCGTTTCCAACTCACATGTGGCAGTCGACGCAAACTTGCCTACCGACCCCGAGAACAGCATCCGCGGAGGAGCCCGATCAACATCCCAGGATTCGCACGATGGTGAAGGCGATGGAATCAATCTGTAGGTGATCTTTGAAATGTTTCAAGCTCAACAGGCAGCGATAACCCAGCTACAGAACCAAAGTCGCCCCTAGCAAAGTTGAGCTCGGACCATCCCGGGAAAACACCCGAAGAAATCAACAAACCATGAAAAGGATGGGTGAAGTCGAATCAGAGACCAACCCCGAAATAATAAATATGATGGAGGAACTAACAAAGCGGGTGGAATCGGGGAAAAGAAGATCAAAGCCAACGACAAAAAAGTGGAGACCTATAATGAAACCGCGGTACCAAAACCAATTTCGTAGAAGTTCCGTATGCCTGAAATTCCAAAGTATAACGAAACCGCGAATCCAAATCAGCACGTGACCTCCTACACGTGTGCTATCAAGGTAAATGACTTAGAGGATGACGAAATCGAGTCGGTTCTGCTGAAAATGTTCGGAGAAACCTTGTCCAAAAGAGCAATGATATGGTATCACAACTTACCCCTAACTCCATTGATTCATTTCCTATGCTTGAAGATACCTTGGTAAAAGTTCACGCCGGGCCATCAACTATTTTTTCAGTTTGGGAACTCTGGAAGGTCCTGATAGTGAGCTCCTCTCCTTACAGTCAAGTGGCTTTGAGACTATAAAATCGGACCTTTTCAAAGTGAAACAAAGAGACAACGAAGTGCTTAGGGAATAAACCTGCCTCTAGTCGCGGACGATTGGTCCGTTCAGACGTTCACTCAAGGACTCAACCCCCATAGTCAAGGATGTTCAGCTCGGGGCTCCCTCCAGGTCTGTTTATCCCATCAGAACTAATGACAGGACTAAAAGAGTTTTTGACCGTGAACCAAGATCGAATAGATATCGGTTTCAACCGTACAGTGGAGATCGAAATGGTAGCGGGTCCGGACGTAACCCTGTGAGGAATGAAAAATGGAGTGACCGAGGACATAATAGTCGGGGACTCATAAGCAAAAACAGTTCGACAGACCGCTCGGGGCTAGGGAGGTATCGAGGTTATTGGAATACAACTTCATCATCGATGGTGTTGGCATCGTATCTGCCATCGGACACATCAAAGATACCAAGGGGTCTCGGCCATTGCAGTCTGATCCTGCCCAAAGAGACCAACCTGATGTGTAAGTATCGTGGCACTCACGGCCACACGATTGAAGACTGCCGACAACTGAGAGAACAAGTGTCCCGGTTCAATAACGAGTACCTTCGAGAATTTTTTAGTGATCAAGCCAAAAATCATTTCAGGAATAGTGACTCATACAAACAGACCGATCAATAGGAACCTCAACACGTCATTAACATAATCATTGGTGGAACCAATGTCCCTCATGGAACAATACTAAATCATACTAATGTTCCCACTACAAGGTAAAAATGAACCTGAGAATACATGTCGGAGGGGACCATCTCTTTCAACGATGAAGACGCTGAAGGAATCATACAACTATATAACAATGCACTAGTAATATATGTCCTCATAAATAAATCTCGAGTTAAGCGTGTGTTAATTGATCCAAGTAGCTCGGCCAATATCATCAGATCGAGGGTCATAGAACGTCTGGGTCTACAAGACCAAATAGTGCATGCAGTCCGGGTTTTAAACGGATTCAACATGGCATGTGAAACTACTAAAGGGGAGATACCCTGCCAGTGAACACCATCGGAACCATTCAAGATACGAAGCTCTATGTTATTGAAGGGGATATGAGATATAATGATGTATTCAGAAGGACATGGATTCACAACATGAGGGCAATACCCTCGACACTACACCATGCATTGAAGTTCCCCACACTGGGAGGGATCAAGATTTTAGAGAGAGGTGATCCCGATACCTGCACTCTCGGCATCAAAGAACCTAGAGTCGAATAGAAAGGATGAAACTAAATAGCAATCATTGACACCAGCTCCGACTGAACCGGAGAAGCAAGAGGCATGAGAGGATGATGATTATGGAGTTCCCAGGTCGTTCATCGCCCCTGATGATTCCGATGCCACCAAATCAACGGCTGAGAAACTGGAGCAAGTCATATTGATTGAACACTTGCTCGATCAAAAGGTATACCTGGCGCGGGGTTAACTCCCGGGCTCAGTAAAAATTCATTGAATTCCTTATAGCTAATGTAGATTATTTTGCTTGGTCTCAATTAGACATAACAAGGATCCCACCAGAAATAACCACTCATGTGCATAGAGTACAAAGACTTGAACAAGGTGTTCCCCAAGGATTCTTTTCCTTTGCCTAATATTGATCGCATGATCGATGCAACGGCCGGGAACGAGATATTCAGCTTTCTCGACGCCTATTCCGGGTACAACCAAATTCGGATGGACTCGGGCGATCAAGAAAAAACTTCTTTTATCACTAAATGCGGCACCTATTGCTATAAAGTGATGTCGTTCAAATTAAAAAATAATGGTGCCACTTATCAACGCCTAGTAGGCCGGATGTTCGAAGAACAAATAGGAAAATCAATGGAAGTTTACATTGACGACATGTTAGTTATGTCCCTGCAAGCATAGGACCATTTGAAACATTTGCAAGAAACCTTCAGCATATTGAAGAGATACAACATGAAGTTGAACTCGGAGAAATGCGCATTCGGGCGGATTCGAAAATTTCCATGGATTCATGGTGTCCAACCGAGGGATCGAGATCAATCCCGAAAAAATCAAAGTTATAGAAGATATCACCGTGGTGGACAGTGTCAAGGTCGTTCAGAGGCTAGCCAGGCGCATAGTCGCCCTGGGCTGGTTCATATCGAGGTCCTACGACAAGAGCCATCGGTTCTTATCATTATTGAAGAAGAAGAATAACTTTTCATGGACCCTGGAGTTCCAACAAGCTTTGGAAGAACTCAAACGGTACCTTTCGAGTCCACCTTTTTCTCCATACTATGAAGGCGGACGAGTATTTGTACCTGTACTTAGCGGTATCCGAGATAGCGGCAAATGGAATCTTAGTCCGAGAAGATGAAGGTACGTAATTTCCTACCTATTATGTTAGTAGAGCTCTAGGCGAGGCTGAAACAAGGTACCTCACCTAGAAAAATTGGCCCTCGCTTTGCTAAGCACCTCCAGAATGTTAAAATCGTATTTTCAATAACACCCAATATGCATCACAACTTCTTACCCACTAAGTAACATAATTCACAAACCCGAGATCTTGGGCCGGTTATCTAAATGGGTCGTAGAAATTAGCAGGTATGATATTGAATATAGACCCCGAACCGCCATCAAATCTCAAACTTTGGCAGACTTCGTGGCCGACTTCACTCCGAACTTAATACCCAAAGTTGAAAAGGAATTGTTGTTAACCCCGTGGACTTCCTCGGGAATCTGGATCCTCTTTACAGACAGTGCTTCGAACGCAAAAGGGTCCGGACTCGGCATCGTGTTGAAGCCGCCTACGGGTAACGTAGTTAGGCGATCTATTAGAAATTTGAAATTTACTAACAATGAGGCATGATTGCAGGTCTCAAATTGGCTAAAATCCTGGGGCCGAAGTGGTCGAAGCTAAGTGCGACTCCCTCCTTCTGGTAAATCAAGTCAACAGACATTCGAAGTAATAGAGGAATGAATTCGAAGGTACTTGAAAAAATTACATGTAACGCTGCATCAATTCAAGGAGTGGACCTTACAACACGTACCCCGAGATCAAATTAGCAAAGCCGATGCTCTGGACAACTTCGGGTCACCGATCGATGACGATGAATTCAGCTCAGGAACGGCCGTACAATTCATGAAATCGGTAGTGGAAGAAGGCCATGACAAAATAACTCAACAAGTTTAACTTGGGATTGGAGAAACAAGTATATAGACTACCTGAAGACAAGGAAGCGGCCCTCAGATCCTAAAGAATTGAGAGCTCTGCGCACAAAGGCGGCCAGGTTAAGACTATCTGAAGGTACTTTGTTCAGAAGAACCTTCGATGGACACTCGCCATATGCTTGGGGTCGGGATACACCTAATATGTTTTGAGGGAAGTTCACGAAGGCACCTGTGGAAACCATTCAGGGGCAGAATTTTTTGTTCGCAAGACAATCAGAGCCGGCTATTATTGGATCGACATGGAGAAAGATGCGAAGGACTTTGTACAGAAATGTGACAGTTGCCATAGGCATGCACCAATGATTCTTCAACCTGGAGAGCTTCTAATTCCGTCTTGTCACCTAGGAAGTTCAAGAAATAGGGAATAGACATTGTCGGTCCCCTGTCATGGGCACCCGGTAAGGCTCAATTCATATTTTTATGACACTATTTTTCTAAGTGGGTCAAAGCTCAAACTTTCGGGAACGTCCGGGAAAAAGAAGTCGTTGACTTTATTTGGGACCACATAATACGCCGGTTTGAAATACCAGTCGAGATAGTGTGTGATGATGGGAAGTACTTCTTCGGCAACAAGGTAAGCAAAGTTTTTGAGGACCATAAGATTAAAAAGATCTTGTCAACACCCCATCACTCTAGTGGGAATGGATAGGCAGAGTCTACAAACAAAACCATACTTCAAAACTTGAAGAAAAGGTTGACCAATGCAAAATGGATATAGAAGGAAATTCTGCCTGAAGTCAAATGAGCATGTCGTACGACCTCAAAATTTAGTACGAGAGCCACTCCATTTTCGTTGGTCTACGGTTCCGAAGCATTAATACAGGTCGAAGTGGGAGAATCAAGCTTCAGGTTCTGATAAACGACCAAAGAATCGACAATGAGGCCATGAGCACGAGCCTGGAACTATTAGACGAGAGGCGCGAGGCCGCCGTAGTCCGGTTGGCCGCCCAGAAGCAGAGGATAGAAAAATATTGCAATCGCAGAACCAACCTCCGACACTTCAATATTGAGGACTTGGTGTTAAGAAAAGTAACACCCAGAACCCGAATGAAGGGAAGATGGGAACGAATTAGGAAGACCATATCGAGTCATCGGAATTACCGGTAAGGGTTCGTACAAACTCGAAGCAGGAAATGTACACATCCACCAAACAACTAGAACATGACACACTTAAAGGGGTACTACTGCTGAGGTACAACCTCATTCGCCCTTTTTAATATTACGAATCAAACTAACACTTGCAGGAGAAAACCAAAAGGGAGAATGTGACTATTATGTCTGAAAGCACGTGTTGCACTCTTTTTCCCTTGAACCAGTTTTGTCCCAAATGGGGTTTTTGGCAAGGTTTTTAACGAGGCAATAGTAAATCGTGCTAAATTAGAATCGAAGACCGGTCAAGCTTCTTATAAAGGAAGGAAGAAAACTTTGTGTGTAAATAGTTTATTCTCGGTGGTTAGGATTTATTGTACGGGCAAAACGGTCAAACTGAATCGTGCCCCCCTAGACTACCTTAGCCATAATACAAGCTTTTACATGCTTTCAATCTTGTATGCTACACATATAAATGAAAGGAAATTTCTACCTTGCTATTACATATTTTTGCTTCTTAAAAGTAACAAGCCTAAGGGTTATTCCTACCCGTTGACTATCGAGCTCAAGGGCCACCCCTGTCCGAGCCCAAAAATCCACCCCAACTCGGGGACTGTCGTCCGAAATAAGTTCGAGTGGCTCGGGTTATCGGAACCCCAAGGCACAAAACCTATTAAGAAGTGCCTAAACCTAAAAGGCTACGACCACCCTAAAAACAGTTTGGAGACGTCCGAAGCCCGTAATCAAAACATTAGGCCTTCAATAAAATTCCAAACCTATTCAAAGGTTACCCTCGGAAAAGGCATGGTCTAAAAATATTTAAGCAAGCATCTTGGGGAAACTTCTGGTCACTCTAAGTTTTCACAAATTTCGAGCAAAAATTGCATCGAGGTCAGGTTTTGTTCGGACCTCTGAAAAATGACTTATTACTACGTGCGATTCTATGCTAAGGCATTAGAAATATTTGTAACTATAAAAAGATGCTAAGATAGTAGAGACTTGAAAATTGCCAAAAGCAAAATTTTTCATATATTCCAGAATATCTTTACAAAGTCCCAACAAAAACGGCTCGACAAAAAATATGTACAGGGTACAAAACCTAAAAAAAATCCTAATGCATTTACGCCTGATCTTCACCGGAGCCTGACTCGTCACCAGAATCGTCGGGGCTTTCGGATTCTTCAGAGACCTCGGAGCCCTCTTCACCTTGGGGTTCAGCTAGCTTCTTTGCCTCGACCTCAAGTCTTTTTGTCTCCTCGATCTCGGTAGATAGGTGGAAGCCTCGGGCATGGATTCCTTCGAGGGTCTCCCTTAGGGATACCCGCCTTACGTATTCAGCAGTGATTTTTAGGCGGGCCTCGGCTGCTTCAACATCGGCCTTGTATGGGGCCACTATCTTGCCAGCATCGTCCGAGGTTATCTCCAACTTGGACCTCATTATTTTGAGTTCCTTACCAAGGGCATCCCGTTCAGGGATAGCCAAGACTATTTGTGCTCGGAGATCCTCATTTTGTTGAGCCTGTGTATCGACCTTCTCCTTCGCCACCCGAATTTGAACTTCCACCAAAGCCATCTTAGACTGGGCGGTCCGAGGCTAGCAAGTCCATCTTGATATTTCACTCGTTGTCCATTACTTGGATCTGGTCGATCTTCTGCTGGACCTGCGAAGTATTTTTGTTAGACTCTGCGATTGGACCCTCGTTTCTAACTTTAAAAACCTTTACCTTCTCCACCCACTTCAGCGCCTCGTTGAAAAGGCACGGCATGTTCACCTCATTCATTTTAGTCTGGTCCTCCTCGGTCACCAAGCATCAGAGGTAACTAGTTAGCCCTAGAGGAGTGGACAAAACCCGAGCAACCTCCGAAATGGTCAGTATAATCGATCGATCTCTTGCGACCGGGGTCCACACTCGGAGAAGGGAACTGGTTGATCAATTTCGAGCTCGGGCTCGGCCCGTAAACTTCCGAGGATATTTCCTTCTTCAGCACTTCCAAGTCATCCAACCCGGATAGAGACACTTCCACACAAGGCAAACCTGCAATAACAAAAGGGGAAATGAGTTAGTGTAATAACATGTAGAGACATGGTATTGGCTATTCAGAAAAAGGCCTTACCATGGGAACGGGCCTCCCATCGTCCCTTTGAGAGTTCGCGTCATGTGCGCTAGAAGTACGACATCTGAGTATAGATGCCCTCGATCCACTCCTTTAGCCGAGGAACCGCATTCGAAACCCGCGTGATAGCTGCACAACCACAAGCATGAATTAAGAAATTGAAGAAAAAAGAATTCTAACGTTCAAAGAGAGATCGCACTTATGAGACGCATTCCACTTCTCAGGGAATCGCATGTATTCGGAGGGAATAAAATCCTTTATTTTCACTCGGACAAAGCGTCCCTGCCATCCCCGATCTCGGTCTCGGTCTTCGTCGATATTGGAAAACGGGGCCGTACTGGCCTCGCGAGTAAGCTCGATCAGTCCTCCTCAGAACATTCGAGGACTGTATATTGAAGCAGGTGGTCGATACTGAACCGGCGAGACTCGATCTTTTTCACGAAATAGCGGAGGAGGATCACAATCCTTCACAACGACGAATGGATTTGCTTGAGGAACACCTCATACCTCTTGCAAAGTCCAAAACGATCGGGTCTATCGGGCCCATTGTGAAGGGGTTAGTGTAAACACTTAAGTACCCTTCCATGTAAGTAGTAACGACGTCCTCAAGCCGACTACTACGTCCTTGCCCTCTCAATTGCAGTCTTTATGAACTATGGGAAGAACATCTTCAGTCACGGAGCATATGTACCTCGAGACTCCTTCGCCTCGATCCTGTTTGCGCAAGGGCTTCTCTACTTTAAAGTCGTCTGCAATTGAGCAGCCCCCAGGAATGAACAATTTCAAGGGGGCCTCAGGGGCCGGTTAGTTAGCAACCACATCGAGGGAAGCCGTTTCGAGGGCGAGCACTTCAGGGGAAATCGCTTCAGTACCAGCGGCCAGTTGAGAAGATGAAGAGGCAACTTGTAGAGGAACAGTTTATGATGATTTGGCCATCGTCATCTGGGGGGTTTGAAAATTTGAGGAAAGAGTGCAATGAAGATTTAAAGAAAGTCGTGGAAAAATCTGGAAATCACTATGAAGATTGAAGAATAAGGATGAAGATATGAATGTTTGCAAAAGGTTTGATGATGGCTGGAAAGCTCGAAGGTAACAATTTAGTCGAGAAGTGGAAAAAGAACAAGGGGATGAAGCTTTTATAGAGAAATAGTCGACATTTTGCATTCAGTGTATACGGGTAAAATGAAGCCCACGAAGCACCTCGGTTTCCCGGTGAGGCAAACGGAGCAGGGACGCGATCATAAGGAGTCGAAATCATAGCAAGGAGCTCCTCGTATCAGGGCTCGAGCAAAATACCTACCCTCAGGGGCATCGGACCACGTCCTCGGGGTCCGGTTCGAGCCCCGAGAATTTGGAGAACATTACCAAACAACCGCACATGGCTAACAAAGGTTCGTGATGTCCGTGCTTAACCAGATATTACGGCGTAAATTTCGGCCCGTATCGGCAGAAAATCAATGATTAGCGAAACGGAATACTTTTACCTTTCTTAGGATTGTACTTAGGGTAAACCTCTCTCACTGTATAAAGGGGTAGCTTATTGTTCATTAGGGACATTGTAACACACATAACAAGGCAATTACTTCTATTTTCTGCTACTGAAAGGGTGTATGGCACGACGAAGCTTTGCTCAAAAGGTTATTCAAAGTTTTTATTTTATATTCATAAGTTCTTCATAAGTGCAAGCTCGGTACCAAAGGCAGTTTCCTTGTTAAGCTATTACTGAGTCCGGGATCACTCTTATCATTTGTTTGATCATTTATTACATCTTTTATTTGCTTAATTTAACAGCATTGATCATTTGTATTGAACTAATTTAGATATTCTTAAAATCGCGTATAAATTCAATTGTTATCTGAAATTATTTTCAGGGTAAACAATAATTCAATCACAAAATTATTAAATTCAATTGAATCCAATAAACAAGGCTGCATCCGATTCTGCCTATGAAGCATTATTTGCATGCTTACGCATTCAAAAAAGCTATTTACATTTTTTTTAATGAACAAACAAAGGAATATCTACTGACGTCTTACAACTTCACATTAGTATAAACACTAAGCCTAGAATAACGTAATCATTCTACTATCTCGGCTAAAAAGAGAGACGGGCAAAGAGATTATTTAATTGACACTTCCGGTAGATGTTTATTGATAAGAGCTAATTAATCAAAGTCTAAATCAATCACATTAATCCCAATAGTAGATTCAGCTAACTAAACTAATCTTCATCTAGAAGTAGCCAAATCTATTAATATATGTATAATGACTAAACGCTATTAACTACAGAAATGTCAAAATCGTGGATTGATACTATGGGCAATAATTTAGATAGCAAGAGCAAAGGGATTTTCAATACATTAATGAAAAAATGACGTTGTATAGCCGTTGTAAAAATAATAGTCGAAAAATATATAAAATTTGTATATTTTTTGTATATATATACATTATGTATGTTATATATAAAAATTATACAAATTTTATACACTTTTCGGCTACCAAGTATAAATAGTTTCTGTACCCCTACATTAATTGAAGTTAGATTATTAGATAGTCACCTTCATGAAAGCTAACTTTAGATGATTATTATATATATCCAGTAACAGTTAAAGAAAAACCATAAATTAAGGCGAAATATCTTATCCCATTTCAAGATTGCTTGAATATGTAATGCTTCCATTTGTGTCTTTATATTTACGTAAAGCTTTAACTTGGGTACGTACAAAACTTAATGGGGTAGGTTCATTCACAAGTTGGATGTCCATTTTCCTGCTTAAGTGTTAAAGTATGAAAGTTTAAAATTTTACTCTAATAGTCTTGTGCTAATTAATTAAGGTTAATTTTATGTATGGTTATTAAATTTTATCCACTATTTACAAACTAGTTTTGTCACATTAGAGTAAATAAACTTTACATCAAAGTCACATAATTATTTTTTTATCAGATTAAAGTAATTAAACTTTGTTAATATAAAATGAACTAACAAAATTTTACACATTATAACAATAGTAGTCGCTTGATGAGTAAGTTTTGTCGTTATAGTTCGTAAAATTAAAACTTAGTGATTTTTCTATTATAGTATGTAAAGTTAAATTCCCAAAAATGCAATAATGAATAATATTAATTTTATTACTTCCAAGCTCGAAAATATAATGCGGTAAAGATTGGCTGACATCTAAAAAAAAGGAGGAATTATTTAATAAGCATTTGTAAAAGGAACTTACTTTATTGATTCCATAAAATAAAAATAAAAAATCTTACTGATTCCATGACAATATTACGTTAGTGGGTCAACCTCATATATCCAACAAATTAACAACCACTAACTAATTTTGTATTCAAAAATCATGTTGCGTGGTGGGGTGGGTGTTATTAATTACTTTCTCAAGAAACTATCCTACTTTTAAGTTGATCTTACTCTGCTATTAAAAATTTAAAATTGAAATTCCAGAAAAGAAATAAAGTCGGCAAAAACAGACCCAAGGTAATTAAAAAGGCAAAGCCAATTTGTCTCTAATGCCCCTCGTAAGAATTTATTAGACTAGCTAATTAATCGAAACCAACCTAAAAAGGGTGCTTCTTTATCCCTATGAATTTTCCAAAAAAAAAATAAAGATAAATCTATGACCTAATATTTTTATTCCTAATAATCACTTCCATCTTTGTAATTATCAAAAGAGCTGGGATTCATTGGTTTGTGACTTACTTGAAGCATTGAAACATAATTGCTGATATATATGAGTCCAAAAATTATTCTAAGTTTGAAAAACGTTACTATTCATTGTACTGACTTTTCAAAATGAGCATTTCCTTAAAAAGAAAAATGGTGATAATTGTTCTTTATGTATTATTGAGTCATAAGCTGATCTTTTATTGATTTTTTGAAAGTGTTGCAATAATTGGTTTCAAATACGCTGTAAGTTTATCAGACTGTAGTTTTGGAGAAATTATAAACTGAGTCCGTAGTTTTTCTTTTTGTTCCTAAGAAATTTGATCTTTTTGTAATTGAAATGGGGCTATTTCCTTATTTACATTTATGTTTTAAACTTAATATAGGCAATTAACTTTTTATTAAAATACGTAAATAAGTACCCCTTAATAACGTCACTTGCTATATGAACTAGCACCTTCCTTCGGCTTTTAAGTTTTACCTGCCTGTAAATGAAGAAAAACAAATTCGACAAAAAACTTTTTCTTATCATACTAAACATACTCATACAGTAATTAATCTTCTGAATGAATAATAATATCCTCAATATCTCCATGTCGTTATGCCTTTTACATTTTATCTTAGTATCGATATTCAGCTGTGAATAACCTCGCTATATTTGAACTTTTCTACCCCACCAATAATTCAGTTGCACGTTACTGACCCACCAATAATTCATAAGGTTATAGTGCATGCAGCATACACGCTATATATATAGCGCCTATTATGCATGTGTTATACATCAAACAATTGCACCCCCTGGACTTTTTCTTATTTAAGGAGTTTCAGAATTTGATAAAAATTCATTCAGGATCCTTCAGATCTTCTGAAATATTCGTTCGTCAAGTTATTTTGTATTTTTTCATAGTGTTCGAAGAGCGAAAAATTAGGTTATATTATATTGGGGAGGTGAGGTTGTGGTGGAGAATAACTCAGTACGCTAAAATTGTTCTCCACGGTATCATGTTAAGTTGCTACTACACTAGAGTACGATAAATTGGTATCGTTGCTATGTAAAAAAATCAGTGTGAGCAAACGTTCGGTCAATATTAAAGTAACCGAAAGATATTCGTATTTGGTTACTCTGCAAGGGGTTGCTTCTTATGCTGGGTTTAACATCGAAGACGATGAAACTCTGACAGATTTTTTGAGGACTCCGGATGAACATCGGGAACTTCTTGTGAAAGAGTTTGGCCAGATCTAAACTTATCTCCACGGGCGAACGAGGAGCGAGCACATAATTTCTCCCAAAGTTTACATAATCCACAAGTCGAGTGGTAAACTTCAATTTTTCTTTGTGTTACGATATTTATTTTTATGTATTGAATTTGTATTACCACTCATATATACCACAGGGGTACCGACCATATATGAATTTTATATGTTATGAACCAACGAACAGTTGGAATATGCCTAGGTTTTGTGTGTTGGATCATGGTAGTCCATCCAGGATTGATCAGCAACAGGATAATGTGTATCATGGGATATCAACACATTATGATTTGTAAGTTAAGTGATAAAGTTTATATGTAATGTTTGGATGAATTTGAGATCCTCATTATTTTATTGATCGCGCAGTGAAAACGAACAACTTGAAGGTCCTGTTCTTACTCATTTGCCCGAAGATGACATATTTAATAAGGATTTGGCAGATGCGCAGAGTCAGGAAGATGATAGTAATTATGACAATAATGTTGATGAGTCTGGAGATGACACACCCTTCCCTGATGAGAGTGATGATGATGAGAACGAGAATGATGAACCTGATTGGACGAGGGAGCATGCTCCACCTCCCGTTAGACTAAGAGTATATGAGTCCCATGTGTCATTCAATTCAAGGGAGATTCCCTACCTTGATCAGTTGCCAAGTATGCCAGATATGGATGCCCTCACAAGGGATCTTGACGAAATTCGAACAGTAATGTGGGATGAATCTAGAGCAACGGTGCTGACAAAAGGCATAATTTTTGTTGATAAAGCGCGCCTAAGAAGGGCGGTGAATGTATAACATAAAAAAGTGTCGTGAGATTGTGGTTCATGATTCATTTCCGGAAGTATACAAGGTTATTTGTCGTAGATGCTTTCAAGGTTGTAATTGGATGTTGCATGCGAGAAAGTTAAAAATAAATATGTGGATTCTGAGAAAATACATTGGCACTCACACTTGTGAAATGGACACATTCAGTGGGAATCATTTTAACTTGAATGTTGACTTGATTTCTCTTGTCTTGATTCCACATATTAAAGCGTCCATAAGGTACAAGATCAAAGAGTGTATAACATCTGTCCACCAGGTATATGGATGTACTATTACCAAAAGAAAGGCATTTCTCGGCAGTAAATGTGTGTTTGAAATTATTTATGGTAACTGGAATAAATCCTTTGTTGTTCTACCCAGGTACATAGATGCATTGCAACACTTTAACTCTAGGACTATTATTAAATGGAAGCTTGAGCAGGGTCCAGGAATACCAGAATACATAGTCAAATATGTGTTCTAGGCTTTTAAACCAGCCACTGATGGCTTTATGCATTGTCGGCCGGTAATATCCATAGACGGCACTCAGTCTATGGAAAGTATGATATTAAGTTGTTGATCGTCGTTGCAGTAGATGCTAATGGAAGTATATTTCCCATAACATTTTCTATTTGTTCCAATGAAAGGCAAGAGACGTGGACATTATTTTTGAACCATTTGAATGAGCATGTCGTCAAACAACGTTCAGGTATTTGTCTAATATATGATCGACATGGCGGTATTTTAAGTTATGTACAAAATTTGCGTGCATGACAGGGACCATATGCGTACAACCGTTACTGTGTTAGGAACTTGAAGGACAACTTCCAGAGGGCTTATCCAAATAAGGACTTACATGATTTAATGTGGATGTCTGCAACAAATTACCAGGAGTGTAAATCCAGGAGGAGAATAGAAATTGATTAGGCAGGAAGACCCAGAAGCCTATCGTTGGTTGATGCGACATGAGCTTGACAAATGGACTTTGCATAATGATGGTAGTAGAAGATGGGAAATTCTGACTAAAAATGTGTCAGAGTCTTTCAATGGGTTATTGAAAATTGCATGTGGATTGCATGTTACTGCCATGGTGCGTATGCAATTCAAGCAGATGACAAAGAGGTCTGTTGAAATATCTAGAGGTGCATCGTCATTGATGGAAATGGGTGTTGAATTTATTCCACAACCTATGAAACGATTTGAGAAATATAGGAAGCGTGCATAGTGGCATTCATTTTTGCAGTATTACATCGAGCGAAATATTTTTGAAGTTCGCCCTGGTCTGCATCACAACCGCAAGAATAATACACACAACGTCAATGAAGCCAGAAGATTATGAACATATGGAAAATGGTCAATCTATCACTTGTGATGCTCACATGCCATGAAGTGCTTTCAATATGCAGGTTTCGCAGCAACGAGGTACGTTGATAAAAATATAGTGTTGATGCATATTTAAACACCTATAGTGGACAGGTGCAGCCAGTGGGTGAGCATTATTGGCCGCATGAACCGTTTAAAATGGTGTGTAACAAGGATTATGTGCGTCAACGGTAAGTGCAAAAAAAAAAGCGGATACGAAACCAAATGGATATTGGTGATATCGTTTATGCGGCATAAATGTGGCATATGTTCCCAAACAGGACACGACCACCGTAAATGTCCTTCAGCTGGTTTTGGAAGCGGTGGTAATTCAGCTCTAGGTGGCAGTTCGTCCAACGTGCCCCATTATCAAGGATAAACGTACTATTTTTTTTTTTTTGCAGTATTTTTGTTGTACTAAATGTCTGTAAATGTTCAGTTTGCAAAATTTATGAAATCAAATTATGTTTTCAATGAGGTTAAATCTAATTGATATTTATCATTAAAGATTCAATACAACAATTTAATATACACCCTTTCATTCGCCATTATCGTCACTGTCTGACACTATTTCATTGTCATTGTCTTCATCTTCTTCATCAACATCTTGTACGCACCCTTCCGGACCAAGGGGTTCGTAATCTAGGCCCCAGTTGACACACATTTCTCGTATTTCATCGCTATTATCAATAAGACCACTTGCTTGATTTCTACAACAATATGAGACTCCTACTTAGGTTAATATATTTTCTATATTATTATTTTATATGTTAGTTTATTACAATATTTTATATGCTAGTTTATTATTTTATATGCTAATTTATTATTTTATATATTTATTTCTTGCTCAACTATTTTTGGGTATAATAGAATTAAGTAATTAATTTTCATAACTATACATTATATAGTTAATAAGTATTCCTATAAAATACTTAGATTGACAAATTTTCTATAATGTTATTTTTTACGTTATTTTCTTACATTCGTTGACAACTAAAATTCAAGAGAGTTCGTATTTGGACTGTCATTTTTTCAGACATTTTTAGGGTTAATAGATAATTAAATGATTAATTTCAATAACTACAAAAATAATTAGTAATTATTCATATAACAGATACTTAGGTTGATAAATTTTGTATATTAATATTTCATATAATAGTTTCCAACATTTTTCTACTAAAGTAACACTACTCTAAATGGCCATGAACAAAGTCAACTACCATAAGATAAAATCTATTATCAGTTTTACTACGCTAAAGCGTACTACATCATAATTTTTGGGTACAACATCACACTAAAGGACACTAAACAACAATAAAGTCACATATTAATATACATACAACATTAAAATCACATATAACATTAATTATTCATAAAATAATAATTTATCTTTTTTACTAATCCCGGATAAAAAATAATAAATTAATTAAATCACGAAACGATCACAAAAAGACATAGACCACAGTAAAAAACAACTACTAAACATTTTATATACATGAGTTTTACCAAAAAGTAAGTCGGAATACCTCGATCTAAAATTTTTTAAAATGTGAAAATTTGATGATTTGGGGCCGAAACGAGTAATATACGAGATCTACTATACGACAATACCTTGGATTCGATGTTAGCTTGTTATAATACGGAGAAGATAACTTTTTGTGGGACGGGTGGACTCCAACGGAGTTTTTTTACTTTAAAAAGAAGGGGGAGGGGGGACCGCTGGTTTGGGGGTTTGGGTGTGCTGCTAGTTTCTAGTCGGGGAAGGAGATGACCCGCGTTTTTAAATAGGTATATCGCATATATTGGAGGAGCTATATGCGCTATACCTCCTGCCAATTTTAAGTTCAAATATAGCGCGCTTATTCACCGTGCTATATTTTAACGGACAAATATGTCGTTAACATAGGCGGACATAGGATTTTAGCACAAAGGAGGCACCACTGTGTGCTTATCTAGCGATAAAATTCATCGTGCAAATCTTGAAAAACTTAATGATTATAATGACATATCATCCAAGTATAAACAAAAAGAAGTTCTAAAGAAAAAGAAAGAACCAAACAGAGAGAGAAATTTCTTCGCAAAATAGGTGCTATGGAATGTGAATGTGTTTGATTAATCATGTTTGACCTTTTAAAATTTCTAGTTTTTTAATTAAAAAAAAAAAAAGAAGGCCAGTGATCAAAAGAGCGTTCAAACTTTAAATTATCAAAAACTTACTACAGAAATTAAGATTAAGTGTATGATAATAGTCAAAGAATTAAAGAAGAGTCTCAAACTCTTAGCTGCTAGAGAACTGAAGAAGAGTCTCAAATTCTTAGTTGTCATTGTCGAGTCGGTGTCAAAGTAATTGTTGAAGAAGGTTGTGCCAGAAGAATTCATATTTTTTTTATTTGTGAAGCGATACGATGCAATTTGAGACTTTTAAATTTAAGAGAAGGATTTGAAAACAAATAAAATAAATTAAATTGACTATTATGTATTAGTAATAAACTATAATTGTATTAAAAAAAGATAAAATAAAGTAGTTTGCTATTAAATATAAATTATATTGTATTCAAAGAACTAAAATAGAAAGGAGGACAAAAAATAACTAAAATAGGAAGGAGGAGAAAAAAGAATTAAGGTAGAAAAGAGGAGAAAAAAGAACTAAAATAGAAAAGAGGAGAAAAGAAAACTAAAATAGAAAAGAGTAGAAAAAATAAGTAAAACGAAAAGGAGAAGGAGAAGCTGAAGTTAGGTCTCGAGCCCTCATTGTCCAACAATGATTAGAACTTAAGCAACCCAAACAATCACTTCTGCCATTTGATTTTTTAGTTTTTGGGGTCACAAGTAAAATATTTAAGGGGTCTCATATATATGTACAAATATATATATAACATATATATATAGAATTTTTGCCGAGACTAACAGGGTCCCGTGACCCCTCAACCTACAACGTAGATCTGCCTCTGTCCGTTAAGGTATAATATGATGAATAATCGCATTACATATAAAATGATATTCAATGTTTCTTTTACTTATTTTTATTATTTGAGTCCAGAAATAATAATTTCATTGAGTGTACGTATATACCAATAGACCAACTATAGTTTAATTCGAATCAAGATTCTATCTTTTCTTTAACGAAATAAACTTAATTAAGATGCGTACAACCATGCATAGATCAGGGCAAGGACAACAGCGCCAGCTAACTAAAAATAAAATTTCTAATAAGTTTGACTAAATCTTAGCAGCCGACCAAACCCATTGGTATTTTAACCGTCAGACCTAATAATTTGTTTCGCCTAGCTTCTAAAATTAATTTATTTTAAAAAATATTTTTTCTAAAATTTCTATTCAAAAAAGTATTTTTGGTGAAAGCAGTTTGTATTTGGTTAATTAATTTAAAAAATATTTTTAAGCAGTAATTAATATTTGGCCAAACTTTTAAAAAATACTTCTAATTAAGTATATTTTTTCAAAAGTGCTCCTGACAAAGTGCTTTTAGAAGGAAGCTATTTTTTTCTGCTTCTCAAATACTGTTTCTATTTCTCCTCAAAAATACTTTTTTCCTTTTAAAAGCTAGGCCAAATACCTCAACTTTTTTTATAAAAAACATCTTCGGCGAAAAAAAAATCACTTTTGGCCCAAATTATTTTTTTTGACCAAACAGGTTATAAATTACATTTAAGGGGAAAGAAAGAAAAACCTCACGCCATCTCATTAGCTTGCAATAGTGGCGTAACCAAAAATTATTTTAAAAGTGTTTAGAATTAAAAGAAGTAAAAAAAATTTGGTAAAAGGTATTCAATATATGTTATATACATCTAAAATATAAATGTAATTTTTTGTAATATAATTGACCATCCTTAACAAAAGGTGACTTCGCCCTGGCTTGCAGTTGTGGCCAGCAGAGGTGGATGCACCATTATAGCATCGAGTTTAGACCCGCATTTAAAAAATACTAGTCTTAGGGTACGCATTTTACGCGTATATCTATATCATTGAATATATTGAATATATATATATATATATATATATATATATATATATATATATATATATATATATATATATATATATATATATATATATATATATATATATATATATATATATATAAAAGTTCTTGAAAATGATGATTGGTGATCCCATTTTATTAGCTCAATAAAGGAAAAAATCTTGCCAAAAGAAATCCTCATATACCTTATCGTGATTTCTAAGAATTTCAAATCTTGCCAAAAGAAATGTTATTTCCGTAGCCTAATACTGAAAACAAGCAAATAATGTAAAATACTTTTATTAGCGAAGATAACTCAAATAATTTGAAAATTTGAATCTTTTGGTCTTTAGGAATGATAAGGTTGGTTTTATAACTCATAAAAAAATTAATAAGTGACAATATAAAATATAAAAATAACTGATGTTGAGTTTCTATTTTACAACTATTAACTTAATATACAGAAATTGTAAAATTTGCCATTTTGGAATAATGTAAATAATAATAATAATAATAATAATAATAATATTTTATGACAACTTATTTAGAATATATTTTGATCCTTATTATTTAAGTTTGTATTTTTACTAATTTGATTCTTAATTCTTATTTTAAAATTTTGTTCATTTTTTCACCGCTAATACGCTTTTTATGGAGATAAATTTATGTATCCTAAGATTTTTCTTTACTTGAAAACTAATTTGCTTATATGATAAATTAAAAATAATTAAATTGAATTCTTTCGATAATTAGTAATTTACAAACTTAATTATTTGTTCTTAACATTGCTTTTTATGCATTTAATTTCTTCATATATTAGCTCATTCATAATTTTAAATATTTAACTGTAGTTATTAATTTTGTCCAATAAAAATTCTGTATTGTTAAAGAGTAAAAAATTAATCTAATATTGCACTTTTAAATTTTTGAGTTGATAGATCTTTTATATTATTAAATATCTTTTTAGTATTTATCTTATTATTGATCAATGTACTTCTCAAATATTATGCAAAAATAATATCTACAAAAGCTAGAATTTAATTTGTAATTCGAATTTCAAAAGTAGGTATAACGTGTATTCTCATTGAATAACATGAGAAATTAGAAAATAAAATTCACTCAAATTCATTTACTCCTCTAGTGTTATATAGTTAGCTTTGATTAGGTTTTCATGCTTAGTACTAATAAAAATATATATAAAATAATGTTCTAAAATATTGTCTATGATTACAAATTTGCATAAACTTTTTTTTGCACTGATTGTAATTAAAGAATATTAATTATTTGAGCTTTTTTTTACTTAATAAACATAGATAGAAAATATTATTTGAAAATTGAAAGTACTTTGAATATTTTTATACTAAAATTAGGACATAAAATGATACTTTTCATTGGCCAACAACAATCTACTACCTATTCTAAGCCGTAAATTTTCTTTTTCTAAAAAAAGGAAATGTTTAGTTTAGTTTTTTCCATGCTTATAGCATTCGTTGGCCTCATCACATAGAAGTTCAAACAAAGAATATTTAATATATAAAATTTTAGTTGATTTGCAAGTCCTAAATATTAGGGAAATAATGCACAAAATTTAGTTGATTTAGAATTTCTAAATATTTGCAAAATAATTAAATTATTATATTGTCTAATGTGAAATTTAATTTTAAAGAGTAAAAAAGACGAACAATATTTCGCCGAGGGTTTTTGTGTTTTTAATAGATGATAAATACAATACTAAAAAACAAAAAATTAAACTCACCTAATTTAAATCGTGAATGCCTGTCCGGATGTAGTTTATCATTTGTCGGAAAAATCATAGAAACACGGATTGCATTATCAAATAAATGCTCACGTGTGCCCACACGTTCGCTTACTGTGCACACGTGTTTGGTACAACAGAACAGCGCCGCTTCTTTTTATTTATTTACTTCAACGCTATTCACGTTCTGTATTTGACTTCACACTTCTTTTCCTTTGACCCCACCAAATTCCCTTGGCCGAATTTACCTTAATGCCCTAGTCCAAATTGATACACGTATGGGTGTTGATAAAAACCTGAAAAGTCGAATCAAATCGATATATTTAAGTTTGATTTAGAATTTTAAAAGTCAATTAAATTTGGTTTGATTCTGGTTTTCATAAGANTATATATATATATATATATATATATATATATATATATATATATATATATATATATATATATGTTAATTGTTTGTATTTTTAGTTTAGTTCCTTACTATTATAATAATCTAGTTCTTTGCGTTTACATTTTAGTTTGATTGATAGTTTTATTTTGCTAAGTACAAGAATTTATTTCATATTAAAAATAATCAATTTTTAATTGAGTACTTAAATTATTTATCACTATTTAATTCAATTATCATCAATATATCTTGATAAATGATTGATTTCTCAAAGAGCAATTGGTTTGGTAGTGTTACATTCCAAATGGAGTCGTCGGAATATGCATTTGATAGTGTATGTCTCAAATTTAAGAAAAAAATTATTATTAAAAAAAAACGAAAAAACCCGACAATAACTGAATCGATAAAACCGACTTAATTGATTTGGTTT
This sequence comes from Nicotiana knightiana, assembly GCA_005239525.1. Taxonomy (NCBI): domain Eukaryota; kingdom Viridiplantae; phylum Streptophyta; class Magnoliopsida; order Solanales; family Solanaceae; genus Nicotiana; species Nicotiana knightiana. The sequence continues at coordinate 39,135 of ML434965.1, read as the reverse complement.
GGTTCCAATATTTGAAAAATTGACTTATTGATTTGATTTTATTTTAGGAAAAAATCGATCCAAACCGAACGATGAACACCCCTAATTATAAGCGTTTTCATGATCTTCTAGCCCCTTTGAATGAAGTATAAAAGAGGAGCTACGCAACGGAAATTAGATTTATTCGTGTAGACAAATATTTTTCACTATCTCAATAAATCTAAACTTGTATTTAAATTTTCAGTATAAGCCAAGAGAAGGTGAATTTGTAGATTAATTACGACCTATTAAAGGTAAAAATGTCAAATTATGACCAAGAGTGTTGCATTTTGAAGAATCAACGGCAGAAGGTTACCTATGTTTAATTCTTTGTTTTTTGGGTAAGGATTGTGCAACATCATTTCTAGTTGGTGGCCCTATTCTAGTTCTAGTTGAAAGACTATGTAAACTCAATATTCAAATTATGACCGAGAGTACACAAGCTATTTCAAAGGACTTAAAAAGACTGAAGATTCATATAATCAAAGAGAGGAGATAAGGAGAAAATCTTGGGATCATCGTCTATACTTCCTCTCCTACACAAAAAATGATCATTTTATCTTTATCACACCATCAGCGGCGTAACCACATACAACTAAAGGGTATCAATTGATACTCCTTCGTCAAAAAATTACACTGTTTAATTTGATAATTATTTTTTAAAATATGTATATATACAATATAATGACACATCTTGATTTCTTGGAAAATTTATTTCTTTCTATTTTGACTCCTCTTAATAAAATTTCTGGTTCCGCCACTGTACACTATTAAGAAAATACGAACTCCTACATAAAAATAATATATTTACTAAATTAATCTTAATTAGTTATTTCCTTGACACATTAGAATATGTAAATAAGAGTAAATTTAAAAAAAAAATTAAGTCCAAATGTCGGCATATCTTATTTCAGGTTAGGATATTAATTTAACTATTAATAGAGAAATTCTTTCTAACTTCTTTTTAAATTTACTGCTATTTTTTCTATAGGTTTTATATATTACATATGAATTGATTTCAAGTAGTTTTTGAATTTTGAGTGCCGAATTAATGAAACCATTGATATATATAATTTTATCTTTTACTGCCTATCTCGTAGTTGTAGTACTTCTAAGTTCAAAAAGTTACTAGTTAATATACTTTGATTAGTTATGCGCACACTTCTAGAAAATCGTAAATTTTTGACTGAAAATTATTGTCGGAAATTTTCGACGGAATCCGTCGGAATTTTCATAAAAATTTTCAGGCGACTTCTGCGGTATTTTTTTCGTCGAGGTAAGTACTTCACTGACATATATATATCTTGTTTTTATTGTTAAATTTGTAATAATTTTCTATATATGAACATCCTAGCTAGTTAAATTAGGTATGGTTAAAATTTTAGGAATTTTAGTTTTATAATGATACTTGTTATAAAATAAAAAGAGAGAAGAATATGTTGAATTAGGTATGGTTAAAATTTTGGTTAAACAAAAACATGTTAAAATTCTAAATCTAATTTTGAATTTGTTAAGAATATGTTGCATTAGTGTTTGATTAACTTATTTTCAAAATAAAAAAAGTGACATGTTGGCATAAAATAATTGAGAAACAACGATAGGAAAGAAGGAAAACGAACTTTCACTTTCACTTCCAACGGTAATTACATTAATTAGTTATAGTTTAAAGCTTCGGTGTAAAGTTTGTTGTACTAGGTTCATTGTTGCTTGTTAATTTTATTATTAGAATGATATTAAATTTAATTTTTTTCAATTTCAACATTAATATTAACTTGTAAATTTGAGAAATCATTAGTTAATTTGGATTATATGAACATTTAAGAAGCTATTCAAATTTAATTATACTAGGTTGTTTATTTATTTCTTTAGTCGTTTAATTTATAGGATAATTATTTTATATTTACTATCACNAAATGATACTTTTCATTGGCCAACAACAATCTACTACCTATTCTAAGCCGTAAATTTTCTTTTTCTAAAAAAAGGAAATGTTTAGTTTAGTTTTTTCCATGCTTATAGCATTCGTTGGCCTCATCACATAGAAGTTCAAACAAAGAATATTTAATATATAAAATTTTAGTTGATTTGCAAGTCCTAAATATTAGGGAAATAATGCACAAAATTTAGTTGATTTAGAATTTCTAAATATTTGCAAAATAATTAAATTATTATATTGTCTAATGTGAAATTTAATTTTAAAGAGTAAAAAAGACGAACAATATTTCGCCGAGGGTTTTTGTGTTTTTAATAGATGATAAATACAATACTAAAAAACAAAAAATTAAACTCACCTAATTTAAATCGTGAATGCCTGTCCGGATGTAGTTTATCATTTGTCGGAAAAATCATAGAAACACGGATTGCATTATCAAATAAATGCTCACGTGTGCCCACACGTTCGCTTACTGTGCACACGTGTTTGGTACAACAGAACAGCGCCGCTTCTTTTTATTTATTTACTTCAACGCTATTCACGTTCTGTATTTGACTTCACACTTCTTTTCCTTTGACCCCACCAAATTCCCTTGGCCGAATTTACCTTAATGCCCTAGTCCAAATTGATACACGTATGGGTGTTGATAAAAACCTGAAAAGTCGAATCAAATCGATATATTTAAGTTTGATTTAGAATTTTAAAAGTCAATTAAATTTGGTTTGATTCTGGTTTTCATAAGAAATNTTATGATTATATTACAGATATGGCATCTAAGGGGAAGGAAAAGATGAAATCTAAAAAGAAAAAATAATACGTTCCAACTACCTCAAGTATGCCAAATATGAGTCCTCTTATTCCTCACCATCCTCTTCAGCATCCTCCTCAGCCGACTTCATTGCTATCTACCATATTTACTATCCCCCTTCCATCTAATAATTCAGTTCAAGATTATTCTATGCCTGCCAAAGGAAGTCAAAGTAACACTGTATTTAACTTTGTACCCACACCATCTGTAACATCTTCTTCACCGGGCTTTTATGGTAGTCAGCATGGTGGCTCACCACCTGTTGCACCCCCGAGCTTTTATAGTAGTCAGCATACTAGCTCACCATCTGCTGCACCCCCGAGCTTTCATGGTAGTCAGCATGGTGGCTCGCCAGCTACTGCATCCCCGAATTTTCATGGCAGTCAGCATGATGGTTCGTCTTTTGTTTCTCCATCATCGTACACTCCATCATCCTCATCCATTCCTAGCATATCTAGGTTGGATGTTGGAGGCTCTCGCCCAGATACATCTGATGCTACTTCTATGCCATCTAGTAGACACATGCAGAATCTCAGAGGGGATCTATAATTTGATTGTTATAATCGATTGATAATCGTCCTCTACGAGAATGGGTAAGAAGTTTCTTATACTATTTTTTAAGTTTTGAATGTACTTTTAGATATGTTAACATTAAGGAATATTTATTTATAATTAAAACTTTTGAAACTTTAAGATGTTTATTAATTATATATGTTAACTTTAATGTAGGTTTTTGCCATCCTTTCAGTCTACACATTTGGTTATGGATTCTATGAAACCATTTTATCATGAGCTGTGGAATTCTTGGAGATAGATATCGTACAACATCAGAGAGCAAACGTCGAATCAATTTAGAGTAAAAACTGATTTCATTTATTTAATAATTATGGTCTTCATCTTATGTGACTTTTTTATATTGCAGACAAAGTATAGATGTCATCCTCAGCATCAAAATGAAATAAATAATATTTTCGAGAAGAAGGGTGCTAAGCGGATTAAGTATATCTTGTTCGCTGCTCGGAATGCTGGTAAAATGTCCTAGTGGTTAAGAGAAGATGTTTGAGATAAACTTATTGAGAAATAGAATCTTGAAGGATGGAAGAAGAAGAAGAGTGAACAAACAAAGGCAAACCGTGCCTCTAATAAAGGTGACTCGTTGCACACAAGAGGTTCAATTAGTTTTGCGGTCCATAAACTAAGATTGGTAATTACTTATAATTTTTTTTAGTTTTACGTATAGAATTTTACGGTTGTAATGTCTAACTTATACTTTTTGTTATGAAGGAAAAGGAAAGAGGGCGAGATATGAGTCACACTGAGGTATTTGAGGAGACACGTAAGAAAAAGAAGAAGGATGGTACAAGAGAACACCGGATGGAGACGCGTGCGTTGGACACATATGTAAAATACTAACTTCATAATTATTATAGTTTATTAATATTAGTTTGTTTACATAATAGTTATGTCTTTATTTCAGGAAGATTATTATAAAAGGGTATAAGAATAAGAACAAACTCAGCCTCCTTCAACTCAATCAACACCTAATGATATGTCTTCATTGTGGACAGAGGCAACGTGTAGAGTAAACAAAGACAGAGTCTACGGACTTGGAGTACGTCGACCTACAGGTCATCCAAACTCACTCTTAGTCAATTCTTCTTCTTCTCAAAATCAAGAATAGATAGAAGATATGAGAAAATAAATTCGTGATCGAAGCAACAGTTGGACTCTCAATTCGGAATATTTGTTAAGATGCAGCAATTCATGAGAAAACATGGGCATGATCTATCTGATGATGATGATGAACAAATTGAAACTGATGTGTAGTAGTTTAGGTGTAGTGTTTTGGTTGATTAGTAAACTTGATAGTGAGAGACAACTTTATGCTTTGTTTCTAAACTTGAATGTGGGCTACTATTTGGATGTGTTTTATGCCCGAAACTATTAGGTTTAATTAATTTGTTGGTTTAGATTGTGTTAATGGTTGGATTTATTGGGTTAGAAGTTATAGTTTTTGATTCTGCCCAGTTTTAAAAAATTTCCGACTGATTTTTGACGAAAACAGTCGGACAACTACCCATATTTTTCCAAAAAACCCAGATTTCCGTTGGAAATTAAATAAATTTATTTTTTAATTATTAATTTCCGACTGATTTGGTCGGAGATTATATATTTTTATTATTTAATTTTAAATAAATATTTATTTATATTTATATTATTACGACTAATTCAATCGGTAAATTCCGACCACTTTGGTCGGAAATTTGAAAATAATTTGGTCGTCTGATTTTTTGAACGCCCCCGACTACTTTGGTCGGAAATCTCCGACGAATTCGATCGAAATTTTTTTTCCGACCGATCAATTTTAGTCGGAAAGTAATCGAAAATTCGTGATTTCTAATTGAATTCAACCATTTTCCAGCAGTGGCATCCCTCGATCAATAAATAAAACTGAAACATTACAAAGGTGGACACAATGAAATAAATTAAAAAGAAAAACAATCACAATACGATAAATACGGAGAAATATGTAGGTTGATGGTGTAAATAGTAAAATATGCTTATAATCACCAATTAATTGTCCTATATATATATTCATATTTTGCAACAAGAGATATTTTTATGTAATTACAGGTAAAGAATTTAAGGTGAGAAAAGGAATTAAAATATTATATTATTTATTACATAAAGAAAGGAATGATAATTTAAGTGGCAAAACATGTACTGCTTGAACTAGAAGGGGAAATGTTCGTACTCTAAAGTTGGAAGGAAAAATGATCTTCTTTTTTTTTTGATAATAGGATATATTATATATATAAAAACTAGTCGCCGTTAGTACAAACAGTTGAAAGAGCGCCACACATTGGTGATCTATTAGTAGAGATGTTCTGATTTCCTAATGACTTAAGCCTGTTACAAGCCGTAATGTCTAGTAATTTATTGTAATAACGTACTCCACTAGCATCCTTTGATAGTTGTAGGTTCACAAAATGAGGTTGGTTTGTATGGAGTTTTGGATTGGCACTATTGAGTTGCTTGTATTCCTACCTGCTTGCATCCTTTGCCAGTAGATACGCTACTTGATTTCCTTCACGAAAATTATGCCGCAGAAATAGGTGCTTCTGCTGGTGCATCAATGATCTGCATGCATACACAATGTTTGATAAAATATTGTGATCCTAGTTAATTGCTAGAATGACTTCTGTGGAATCTATTTTCACTTCCAATGGGAATAGATTGTATTTTGTTGCTATTTGAAGGCCTACATGAATTGCTTGTAGTTCAGCGTGGAGTGGCGAAAGAGCACAATCCATCTTTTGGTATCCCATAATCCATCTTCCCAAATTATTTCTGATCGTACCTTCCAATCCAGAATTGTTCCCTTTATTTTCGAAGGCTCCATCTGTGTTTAGTTTGTACCAATGTTGTTGTGGAGGGTGCCATTTTATGTAGACTTTGATCTTATCAGTAGGAGCAATTCCAGGTGTGTTTAGCAGGTAATGTTCTGTCGCCAGTTTCTTAATATCTGTGAGTCGAGGGGAGTATTGAGTATTGTTAATATTATTTTTGTTTCTATTGATCCATATACCCCATACCAAAAAAGCTAGAAAGTTATCCCAAGGTATGTTTATGAGTTGTTGGGTTTTGTTTAGATTAGTTCTTACAATGTTGATGCCTAAGGAACTCCATATGTTTGAAACGCTTGGGCACTCGAGGAATATGTGGTTGATTATTTCTTCCTGTTTACGGCATATGGGACAAATGGAGTCTATATTAATTCCAATGTGATGGAGGTAGGAGCGACAATAGAGTCTATTATGGAGACATTGCCACAAGAAATATTTAATTTTGTTTGGACAGTGTAGTTTCCAAATCCATTTGAAGTCAAGGCTTTCTTGATTTTGCCAAGTATTTATTAGTTTATAGCAGGATTTGGTGGTAAATACACCATTGTTATTAATGCTCCACAAGGGGTTGTCATAGTTTTGTAGAGGTTGTGGAATCGATTAGGTGTAGTTTTTTACGGTCATTAGTAGTGCCCCATATGAAATTTCTTTGTATTTGGTCAATTTGCTTGTGTGTTTCTATTGGGAGTATTGTGTATTACATGTCATGATTTGGGATGGAATTCAAGGTAGCTATGGCAAGGGTTGTCCTTCCTGCCATGCTAAGAAAATTTGTTTTCGAAGTGGAGAGCCTTTCTCTCATTTTGTCTATGATAAATTGGTAGTCAGATGCTTTGGGATGTTTATTGAGAATAGGAAATCCAAGATATTTTCCAAAGATTTGGCTTATCTTGATGTTGAAGCCCGAAGATATGTCATTGGTTAATGTTGTAGGGCAGTTTTTGGAGAATAGAATCTTTGATTTTTCTAGGTTAATTTTTTGGCCATATACCCTACAGAACTTATTAAGGCAATTTTTAATAGTGTTATAGTTTTTTATATATGCCTTGGCCGTTAAAGTAAGGTCGACTGCAAAGAGCAGATGGGAAGTGCCTATATCTCGGTTGTTAAGGCGTATAGGTTCCCATAAGCACATGTCTACCTGGTGGAGGATTAAACGTGATAGCATTCCCATGCTCATGATAAAAATATAAGGTGAAAGTGGGCATCCTTGTCTAATTCCTCTACTTGGTGTGAATAAAGTAGTTCTTGCCCAGTTCACCAAGATAGCAATTTGGCTTGTATAAATACAATTCATGATAAGTTGCTTTATCTTCGGAGGAAATTTAAAGTAAGATAGAGTTTGGTAAATAAACGACCATTCTAGCCTATCGAAAGCTTTTTCCAGGTCGAGTTTTAAAATCATATAAGCTTTGTTTCCTTTAATTTTTTGAATTGGGAGAGTATTTCTTGGATTATAATAGCATTATCACAGGCTCTTCTACTTTTAATAAAGCTATCTTGGTAGGGTGTGATAATTTGATTTAAAAAAGGTTGGAGCCTATTAGCTATAATTTTTGTAATTATTTTATAGATCGTATTACAAAGGCCTATGGGCCTGAAGTTTTTTGAGTTATTAGCATTGGATATCTTTGATATTAGGCAAATATAAGTGAGATTAATGTCAGGAGGGAGTGATTGGGATTGAAATATTTGAGTGCAAAGGTCTATAACGGAATGACCTATAATATTCCAGTATTTTTGGTAGAAAAAAGGGTGTATACCATCAGGCCCGGGAGACTTAAAAGGTTTGAAAGAAAAGATAGCTTTGATTACTTCATTGGGGTACAAGTGATTGTCTAGGGTTGAGAGATCAATGTTTGTGTAGGATTGAGGGTTATTCCTAATTTCTAACAAATTGGACAAGAGTTGTCAGTGGTGAACATGTTCTGAAAGTACTATAAAGTATGATTGAGGATTAGGGAAGGTTCATTGATCCAATTACCTAGATTATCTTTGAAGAAGGTAATTTTATTCTTTCTTGATTTGTTGGTGGTTGCTATGTGAAAAAACTTAGTATTTGCGTCACCTTCCTGAATCCAGAAAACTCTGGCCCTAATTTTCCAATAATCATCCTCAATTTTAAGGATGTCATTGTATTCTTTTTGAAGCTTTGATTCAAGGTTTTGGAGGAAGGTATTATAATAATAATTATTGGAGAATTAAATACCCCTCAGCCTAGCCATGATTTTCTTTTTTTTCCTGAAAGTGTCACCAAAATTGATATTGCTCCAATTTCTGACTTTGGCTAGGAACTTGTTAGATCCTTGGAGATAATTAGAGTTATGCCAACTGTCTCCTACTAAGTTAATAAAGTCTGGGTGGAGACACCAGAATGTTTCGAGTCTAAATGGTTTGTTGTGCGTACCACCCTTTTTAGGAGTAACTTGTATTAATAACGGATTGTGATCCGAGTGAGCTCTAGGTAAATGGGTAAATGAGGCTTCCGGGAAAAGATTAATCCATTCTTCATTAACTAAAACTCTGTCTAATCTTTCCATTATTAGACCTCTATTATTTTTTCTTTTGTTAGACCAAGTGAATTTAGGCCCCTTGAAACCAAGATCGATTAGGTTGCAAGTGTTAATACAGTCCCATAGTAGTTTAATTCCTTTATTATTGATACGTTTCCCTCCTAGTTTTTCATTAGAGGCTAGAACATCATTAAAATCTCCTCCTATTAACCAGGGACCTTTGATTTTACCATGCAAGTCTAAGATGTTGTTCCGCATAATATTTCTAAGCTTCATATCTGTACTAGCATAGATAGAAGTAAAAATTCAAGATTTATGAAGAGAAATTACCTCGATCGTTGCACTTATCTCCTAGCTCCTACGCACAAAGCTATGCACATTTACCTTGGTGTGATCCCAGAGAATCACCATACCACCTGCTTGACCCTCAGTCGGGATCTCTATCATGTCAAAAAATCCAAATGGATTGAGAAAGGGTAGATGGTTATCCATCTTGCTCTCTAGGAGAGTGACCATACTGGGATGATGGGTATCAATCAGGACTCTGAAGCTTAACCTAAAATTATCATTGTTTCCCCCTCTTATATTCCAGATAATAAAGGTAGTTGATCTATTCATGTTGAAAGTTGGGTTGTGAAGATCCCTATTCTCCCTCACTCTGCGTGCCTGGACTGGATTCCTTCTTAGAAAAGGAACCAGTATCATAGCACGATTTCCTACTGTTGGATCCGCAGGTGGCCTTATATCCATTGCGCACTTGTAAAGTTTCATTGGACAGTAAAGTATCTGCTTCTGCTCCTGCGTCTCCATGAATAGAAATTTTTTTATTTCGTCAAGGTTTGAATCCTCGACTAGGTTTTGGGGGATTAAGTTTACTGGATCTACCTCTTCCTCCATTGCGTGGTCCATCTGATTTTGGTTTAAGGGGGAGGAGGTGCTTGCATGTTGTGTGCAGTGTGTGCATTTGATGTTTGAGGATAGTCTCCATGAGCATTCCATGGAGTAAAGACTGGGTTGATGTTTGATACAAATTCTGGAGTGAAGAAGGGGAGATCCATTACCGGGGTCAGATTCTGGATTGGAATGAAGTGTTGTGGAAGGTTCCAATCTGCCCTCACGGATTGAGTGATATTGGCAGTGAGGTTCAGAGCAATTGGAGTCAGTACATTGTTCAACCATACCCGATTGATGTAGTTGTTCATGGCTAACTGGACACCTCGGAGATTAATTGTGCTAGATAGTGAGTGTTCTGAAGAACTATTATGGTTTCCCTCCCCTCCAGCATTATATTGAAGGAGATTGCATGTCCTAGTAGCCCCATCTCCACCCATGAACTCGGTTGGTGGTTTTGTGGCAGAGGAGGCTGTATTAGAATCCTCTTTGGCTGTTGGTTTTGGTTCTTGGAGGATGTGGGAGCATTGGCTGCCATGTTTGGGGGCTAGATTGATTCTTTGGAGTTGAATAAGACGATACCGTCTCCTTACTGAAATTGGTATTATTGGCATCATTCTCTAGTGTTGGTCGATTTATGTGAATAGAAGATTCAGACGTTGGGGAGGGTGTATAGCTTTCTAGGTTATCAATGATTGGGATTTTATTTTGCATGTGAATCGACTGGGCTAGAATATATTTATTAGAGATTTGCAGTGGAAGGCATTGGTTAGTTGCTACGTGGGGAATTGCTCTTGCCATTTGTTCATTGGTTGTATTGTGACGTGCCGTTTTCCCACTAATAGTTGGTGCATGTGAATTTTGATTATTGAAAATATTGAATTTTGTCGTGTTTAGGTTAATAGGGCTTCGGTTAGTAAGGGTGTCTTTA